>PVHX01006599.1:0-99059 GCA_004024805.1 Geosciurus inauris | reverse complement strand
GAACAGATATGAAGTCTCCACTGGCTCCTTGGATGGAAAGAACTCTGAAGCAGAGTCATTATAAAATGGAAGCAGCTGGATCCCAGAAACATCACTGGAGAACCACTAAGCCATTAACACCTGACTTGCATCAGATTCTGATGTGAGCAAGAAGAGAAGCTTGTCTACTCAGTGATGGTGGATTAAGTCACCAAAATTTTGGGATGTACATCATCAAATTGCTTATTGAAACATCATGAAAATTTGAGTAACACCATCTAAGTTCCTTTACAATTTCCTCTTAGAAAGATCTTGACTCTGTTGTAAAGCATCAGATAAGTAACTCACACCATAATCAACTCAAGAATGTGCGCTGTCAGTTCTTTTTATCTTTAGTAAAACTCTTAATTGGAAAACTGTGCTCAGATGGTGTGACTGCATCACCCATTGTAAAGTGCCAGCACATTACAAGAATGAGGTAGCTAGTCTGAATTGCCAGTTGTTTTGTTCCCAATTCCTGTCATCATCTATTCTAGCCTTCATTCTTCTATTCAACATTCTAGACTGTCATGTTTCCTATATGGGTGTGTTGATTATTCATTCAAATGGATGTAGCAGTGATAAAACGGACATGCAGCAGGGCTTCAGTGGAGCATTTTCCCTTGACTTCAGCCACTCCTGGACTAGCCCCACAGTGTCACTGTAGCTGTGCTGCTGAGAAGCACAGAGCCATACAAGGCAGTCAGGTTTGCGCTCTGCTACTTTCTAGCTACACAATCTTAGAAAAGTTACTTAACTACTTTAAAGTTTAGATATTTTTTAATCTGTTGAAAGGGAATAATGATATCTGTCTAACAGTTACTTACGCAATTTAAACAAGATAATGCTTATAGAAGTGTGTGTAGCATTACCTAGCATAAAATGAGTGGTGAGTATGTATGTGCTAAATATTTGTGAATTCCCACAAAGAGCATAAAAGAAATAAAGTCTGCACATTGTTTTTAAGAGCCATACACAGTGATGTACTGGTAAATATTAACGTAAATTCATTGCATGTGGAGCTGTGAAGTCATGTGCAGTAGAATATCGTCGTATGGTTTTCTGCCATACAGACACAACAGACATGAATGACCTTGAGTGCACAAGTCATGGTAAAATGCAGAAAAATAATTAAAAGTTACCAGTTTTGACTTTTATTACCTTTGTATAATATAATTTATTATATTTTAAGTTTATAGAATTTAATTTTTTAAATATCTCTATGTAACAGTGGGCACTTCAGAATTTAACTAGCAGCTCCCATGAACTGGTGTAAGCCAGCTCCATCACACACTGTGACTGTCCACTTAAATTTGCTTGGATTAAGTGTTAGTGAACTGCACAGGCTTTATTCCATTATGTGACTCCCAGGAAGGGTTGCATGCTACAGTAGGGAAAATGAGCTGAATCCCAGCTCTGAGATGCATGAACTCTGGGAGGCTTACGCAAATGACTTAACCTTTCCAAGCCTCATTTTCTTCACTTTGACAATTGAGAGTTGGAGACTAAAATTAATAACTCATAAAACTTTTATAAATTGAGATAGTTCATGTAAAAAAGACTGATAAGATGTTTAACACAACATATGAATTCAGTGTTGTTATAACCATCCTCCTCTCCCTAGTCCTTTTTGGTCTTCGAAGTATCTAGAAGAAAAACAAACTAGCCAAGGAACCAAAAATACCCCTTTGCACCTGATAATGAAAAGTCCTTGAACCAAGTAACCTCACCTAGACTGGGAATTGGTGTGTTTTTATGTTTCTTTGTTATCCTGCCAAAAGCAAATAACCAGAATTGATGCCATACAAGAGTAATTACTATTTACAAGAAGCAGCTCTTCCATCAGAGTGCAGGAAAAAACAAACAAACAAAAAAACTTACCTAAATCTTTTAAAAGGACTACATTTTAAATCTGGGTCAAATAGGATGTTATGTCTGTTTTGTAGGTGTGTACCAGAAAAAAGCGTTTTGAAAATGGTAACTCAAAAAGAGAATCCAAAACCTCACCTGAAGATATCATTCACAACTCCAGTCCTGATTTTTGCTAATATCAAAGATGGGATTAATATTTGACATATAAAAATTCCTAATAAAAAGTAATGTAAATTAATGCATAAAATCATAATTAGCTAATTATTAGATTTATTTTTCACTTAAAAAGGCTTATTTTTGATTTAGTCCTTAAAAATAATATGAAATCATGAGGTTCAGACACACATCTACCACACCAGCTGCTCAAATATTATTAAGAATTTCTATTTAAAGAAAACCTCAAATGGGTCAATTTTAGCCTTAGCCACAGAAATGTGTTTAAAGGATGAAAACATTCTTTGCAGATGACAATTTTACCTTTGTGTTTTGTGTCACCAACTGAATGTCATCAACATGTCCTATCATGGAGCTCCCCGGAAGCAAGTTGCAACCTACTATATCCTATTTCTCCTTAAGGGCATGTGACCTGACGCTACTAGCTCCCAAGCACAAAACAGAAAAACAGATTTAACTTCTCATAAAAAAACAATCATTGCTTCTGTAATGCAGAAATGGTGACTAAAGTTTAATAACTAACTAAGGATTGTAGGGATATTTATGATAATTTTTTCAATGATCTTCATTTCCTATTTTCCTATTGGACTATTGATTATTTCACTGTCCATTGGTTAGCAGCAGAATTTGAACTTGGGAAATTAGGAAAACTCAAAAGAGTCAATATTTTGAACAGTCAATAACAACTGTTCAAAGTATTTGTTTTTAAATGCAGTGCACAATATAATCTGAGTGTTGGACAATTTAGTTTCCTTCTAGCCAGAGTTATGCAGGGTTGGTTGCAGTAGGTGTAGTTTTTAACAAGTGGCTTCCGTCTTTGCCTGTGCACATGGGAGAGTGTGTCTATGACCTTTCATAGACATGTCCTTGTACATGTCTTCCTATAGGGTATGTACAACAGGGAGGTGTGTCTGCACCATCCACTCTGCGGGTGGAAGATGCGCTGCAATCAAGAACAGAGAGAGGGCTGGGATCATAGCTCAGTGGTAGAGGGCTTGCCTAGCATGCGTGCGGCACTGGGTTCGATCCTCAGCACCACATAAAAATAAATAAATAAAGATATTATGTCCATCTACAACTAAAAAAATATTAAAAAAAAAAAAAAGGGACAAAGAGAAGGCCTATCAACCAAGAAACATCTTGGTGTCACAGGGAAAGAAATAGTGATTTCAAGTAAAAAAAAAATTAATGGAATTCCTATTATCAGCCAGTCCTGCTTCTGTGTTCTGAACCTGGGTTATGATGACGAATAAAGCACAAAATCTGTTTATAACCTACTAGAGAAACAAACACATAAATATATGTATTTATAACACAACAAACTATTCCACCTATATTAAGAGAAACACATGGACATGCTTCTGTGTGGTGGCATGTACTAAAGAAATTTTGGAGCCCTTTTGTAGGGGACACTTGTCTACTAAGTAAGTTAATAATTTCATCTCAACTAATTCATTTAAGAACAAGAATAACTTGTTTTGTGGTGTTAATATGGCAGAACAAAGGGGCACAGAAAAGTCAGGAGTGCATTTCCTGGTGCATTAGAAGTTGAGTTCCGGTGCTTTTCAAACACACACACACACACACACACACACACACCCGTCTCAACCCAGATGTGAGGTAGAGAGAAGATGGAAGGAATGGAGGGAGAACAACTGCGTGCTTCCCAGAGGAGTTTCCAGTTGTCTTGTGTTGTCAAAATGTGGTTAAGATGTCAACAAAGACGGGGTAAGAGAGTGAGGAGCATACTAGACGGAAGGACATGGCCTGAGTAAAAGTAATGGAGGTGCAAAGCCTTCAGAGAACAGTGACCTGCAGCACTTAAAGCAATGCATGGGGGACTACGAGGGAGAGGAAGGCTAGCAGGATGATGGCACGGCATTTCAATGCCGGGTTAGGGCAGTGGAATTGACACCTGCATCCTGCAGAAGGTTTGGGGAATGGTACAGCCCGATCTGCACTCAGGTTCCACACAGCCTGCAGTAGAGAGGATGTGTGGACAGGGCAAGAAACTACAGATCGGGACGGGAGGTAGGAAGTCCTGAGGCAATAACTGTGGGATTATACAAAAGGGACAGATTTGAGAAATTCCGTGTCAAAACTGACAGGTTTTGGAGGCCTATCAGATGCTGATGTGTGAAGAAAGCCCAAGGTAGAGATGGAACTAAGATGTTGCAAAGGCCTCTAACTCAGATGTTGGCATTAGTGCAGGTGAAGAGTTGGGAGAATCAGTTACATGGAGAAAAGAGTTTGGTTTTTAGCCAGGTGCGGTGGTGCCTGCCTGTAATCGCAGAACTTTGTGTGGCTGAGACAGGAAAATCACAAGTTCAAAGCCAGCCTCATCAACAGTGAGGTGCTAAGCAACTCAGTGAGACCTTGTCTCTAAATAAAATACAAAATAGGACTGAGGATGTGGCTCAGTGCCCTGAGTTTACTCCCTGGTAACAAAAAAAATAAAGAAAGAAAGAAAAGAGTTGATTTTGAGGATAAGTAGTTTAAACACTATAGTACCCACAAGTTGGGGAAATACATAGAAGACCACAGTGCATACATGGTAGCAGCAGCACACTGAGCATTTACATAGGCTCCCCTTGTACTGAGGTACAAGTAAGTGTGAAATACACACTAGGTTTGGAAAACGTGATAGAAACAAAAGAACATAAGATGCTTCCGAGATAGTGCGTTTTCTTGGTTTTGTTTTATTTTATTTTACTAATAACACAATACTATTGACAAGCTGACAGCGTAAACTTTAAAGAAGTTTATTTGGGCTCACAGTTCCAGAGGTCTAAGGCTGAGGTCCACATCTTGTTGTGGTCCTCTCTCTGCTAGAGTCCCAAGGTGTTGTAGGGCTCACATGGTAGGAGATAAGGAGTGTGCGGGGGTATATATATATGTGTCCTCTAATTTCTCTCTTCTTATAAAGGCATGAGTAAAACCTTGGGGCACCACCCCGATGACATTATCTAATCTTAATCATCTCCTGAAGGTCTCACCATAGTTGGATTACTTCACATGAAGATTAAACTCCAACATGGTTTTCAGAAGGGACAAACCATATTCTAATAGAAATCTCATTAATTTTAATTATATGTCAATATAATGCATTAAGTAAAATATATTACTAAAATTAAGCTCACCTGTTTCGTTTTACTTTTGAAAAATGTGTTCCAGAAATTATCAAATTTACATGTCTCACATTTCTATTGGACAGTGCCAATATAAGAAACTTTTCTTAAATAATATTTTGAGCTAAACAAAATCATCCTGTATTAATATAAGATCACTATTATAGTACTGGTCATGGTATATTTATGAAGTTAACTATTTCCTTCTGTGTTGTCTTTGAAAGTAACCCTGTACTTCACATTCATATTAAATAATGTTATGTTCCTATGTGGAAGAACTCTAATGGCTAAAATGATAAGAGTTTCCAAGAAGGACAGACATCTGGGAAACAGGTGGGTGGAACCACAGCATATTCAGAGGTAGGGCTCTGGGGTTCTACTACCTATCCTCAGAGTAACCCCTGAGATGTTCAGAAGCAATATCCCCCTCTGGTCTCAATGTCTTCAGTGACAAAATATGAGCCAGACTGGCCTCATCCAGTTCCTATAACTAATGCCAGAATGTCATGAAGTGCAAAGGACTTTAACAAGTTAATAAGTATTGATAGCACATGAGTAAAATAAATGGATGGAACTCCATATGGGGAGAGGGGAAGATTTGCATGAATTCCTAAAACAGCAATACTTTAAGGAAGTATAATTATATCAAGCATCATGAGGAAGATGTTTGGAGGGAAAGTTTGGAAAAGTTTGAGAATTTCCATTGTCAGACTAAGGAAACAATTTATCTTCTGAGTGTTTGTCAACCCTCCCTACTTCCATCCCTAACCCCATAAAGCATTTGGCAGTTTCTGGAGACATATTTTTGGTTCTTACAATTAGGCAAGGATTGTCTACTGTTGGCAGCTAGGGGTCAGGGGGTAGGGATGCTGCTAAATAAACATCATACATTGCCAGATCCAGAGCAAAGAATTTTCTGGCTCAAAGTATGAATAATGTCATGGCTGAGAAACCTGGCTCTAGGTAATAAGGAGCTATTTCAGGTTGATGACTCAATCAGTGGATTGTCTTTCCATCTCAGCTAAGCGAGATATCTATGCACCTTAATCACAATTAAGCTGAACAATTCACACTCTGTCCCTCCTCAATCTTGCCTTGTCCATGATTACAAATATATCTATTTTAAATAAAATAACCATATGGTGCTAAGAAATTTGCACAAATGATAGTTTTTTAAGTGAATACTTTACAGAATTTTATGTAGCCTTGGAAAGAGTACAACAATCATTGGGATAGACCAACCTGTTCTGATAAATAGAATAATTAGAAGTAACCTGAAAGTGAACTCTTATGAAAGTCAGGAATGTGTTTGCACTAATTTGAGATTTTATTTTCAGTTTCTCTCTGATCTAAGAGATGTTGAAATAGCCAGAAACTGTCTGCATTGAATTTCCATCTGGAAGAAAAATACGATAGAAATATTGGAGTAGTTCCATCCTGGTTTTGCAAACTCAAGAGCAGAAGTATGAAATGAACCATTGTTTTCAAAATCCCTGAAACACAGTAGATTATAAATAAATGTAATTTCTCTTCCTCTTTTGTTTACCCATTCTGAAAATATCTGAACCTTTTGAAACAGACACACATCTTGCAGGATTTTTGATTTTCAAAACTAGGCCCAATGTCTGATTGTTTAAGCTCCCAAATTCTCCCTTTTCCACTTATTTCAAGCTCAAAGTAGGATTAAGGTAACGACTCAAATAACATCAAGAAATATGCAAAGATTCTATTGTAGCCCACAACATAAAGCTCTATTTATTCAGCAAATACAAAATACATCTAGACACTCACTGACCAGATAAATTGAAGCAATAAAGCTGTGGAAATGTCTTTTGGTGATTTTGTCCTGTCTCATGTCATTAAAGCTCACTTGTTTGCTGATTAAGTATAAGACTTTTATCTCTAACCCAGAGCTGCTCCTTAAATTTCAGGCTTATATACACACCTCCTTGACACACCTACTTTGATGGTTATAAGACATCTCAAATTTCCAAACCAAACTACAAACCAAAACTGCTATTATATGCAAACCAAACCACTCATTTCCATCACTGAACCTGCTTCTCTGGTAACCACCTCATTTCACATGGTGGAAATTCCATCTCTCCAGTTGTTCACACAAAAATCCTTACTATTAGTTTTAAAAATATATGCATAAACCAACCTTGTTCTTACCTCCTCACCACTCTAGAATGATCCTCCCTCCTCCACCCTACAACAATCCTTGTGAACTGGTCCCTCTGCTTTCAATCCTGCCCTTGACTCTATTCTCATCCTAGTCACCAGAATAATCCCTTAAAAACATAGAAAAAATTACTCCACAAACCTTCCATTGCCATCCCATGCTAACCAAGGTAAAAGTCAAAGTCCTTGAGCTGACCTTCAATGGTCAACATCAGGAGCCTCAATTTTTTTAAAAAAGATACAAAGAGTAAATATTTTAGGTGTTTCAGGCTAAACGCTCTGTGTCTCAACTATTTAACTCAAAGAAGCTCATGAGAAAATGTAAATCAATGATCATAGCTATGTTCTTTTAAAACTTCACTTAGAAAACCAGGCAGTGGGCCAGATTTGGCCAGCTGGCCAGTTTTTGGATCCCCTGTCTAATATACCCCTTTCCTGCATTACTTTTCTCCAAACATTTAACATAATCTGACACACTGCTTATTTAATTGTTTAGTTTGTCTCTCACAATTAGGACATAAGATACATGAAGGGAGACACATTATTTGTTTTCTTTAGGCAATACTTCCAAGATGTAGAACAATGCCTAATATATAGAAGTCACTTAATATTTGTTGAATGAATTAATGGTGGCTGAATGAATGAAAATGAAGATGCAACTTCAATGAGATCATTGGTTTGTTTGGATGATATATTACTACACATGCATACAGAACACTGAAATATACTGTCTAGTGTATCCACTACCATTCACCCACTCCATTACATCAGGGCATGTTTCTCAACACACCACTTAGATTTCTTGACATGAGGGTACATAAGGATAACTACAAATCAGCATAATGGAGAATAATTTCTTATGCTTCTAGAACATCCTTTTTTATTTCTTTTTTAATCTTAATTTTTATTATTTTCCTCTCTTTTTATTGGTGCATTATAATTCTACCTACTATGGGATTTGTTTTTACGTACTCATACATACACATAATGGAAATAACACTCTTGTTTTTCATTTTTGCCACTCTCAATATCTATTATTCCAATTTGTCCTGATAACATATCTATAAGGAGTGAGATAGTATTTTTATCCATATTTACTAATCATAAAAGACAAGACAAAAAGGTTAAGTCATTTCACAAGGGTCACAGAGTTAGCAAATGTTTCCTGGAGTCAACACTGGAGCTTAGGTCCAAAGATGCCTCCACTGAGCAGTCACTTTCCCAAAAGGAATTTTTCTCTTATGGTACCTTTGATTCCCACTTGTTAAGTTTTTATGTTTCACAATAAAAGGGAATAGATCCAGGGAAAAAAATGAAAAGAACTTTGTCACCTGAAATACTTGGCAAATTTGTGGGAGAAAGCAAGGCAGTTAAATTTGCCCATCCTGAAAATAATAACTCTCTAAGCTTTAATAAGAGAATTACTGGGTACTAAATGACAATTTGCTAGTAAGAATGAAGACTTAGGGCAATGTTTACTGGGGAGGTAGAAAAACTTTAAAAGCAATCAAACCTTTAAACTTCTATGGCCCCTATTTCTCTAGAGACTTTTTCCTTGGATTTTGGCAAGGCTTACTCATGGTCTTGAAAATTCTTCTGCAAATTCTTCCAGTTTCCTTTTTAATCATGGGTTCAGAGTATGGGTATCTGTTTTCTTAGTGGCAAGGAGACAGGCGGGGAGATTTCTGAGTTCCTGTATCTGAGGTCAAGCGTATCCTAAGGGAGACATGGAAATGTGAAACGATGCTTTTTCAGCATGACATTCTGATTTATGACATCTGGTATGTTATGGCTTTGTTTCTTTTGGAGATAAAATCAATGAAAATTCAATGCTAATTTTATTTAATATCTTTCAAACGAACAGCTGAATCGTGTAGTCTCTTAATACCTGAAATGTGATTTATATGTAAAAGTAAATTTCAACAGATTCTGGCATCCACATTAGGGACACTCCCTTCAATTAATTATCTACAACTACACAACCAGAAAATCTTTATAACCAACAATCCACCAGCAAAATCTTTTAACAGAATCCTAGAGAATAAACTCCCAATTGGAAATGGTTTGTTTAGCAGTGGACTGGGAAGGAACGCAGAGCTTCATCTGGACAGAGCATCAGCAGAGACAAGAGAGGTGGCATCCTTGAAGAATGGGAAAAGACACAGTGCCATAGGTTTGTCAGTCGGGAAGCTCTGCCCTATTCTCAACCTTCTCTCTCACCATTTCCTTTCAGCTGGAGTTCCCCTGCATGTCCAAACCTATGATTTCTCTTTTCTAGAAAGAAACTACTCTTTTCCTAAATTGCTGTCCCTCCAGTGCTCCAAGGTCTTGCCTGCATTCAACCCTCTTCCTGATCACCCCAGTCTCTGCTGCCTTCAAACTTCATTGCATGTATTGGTCTTCACCATTCAACTTAGAACCTCCTGTCACTTTCTAATAATTATTTCACCTATGATCATCTCACTTCTAAACTCCAAGACACATTTTAGGATTTGTATTTACTTGAATCCTGCAGTAGCAGAGTCCACAGAGTGTAGAGTTAAAAATAGTTGTTGCATAAAAGAAATGATTAATATTTAACATCCTTATGTCTTCATATCCTCTGTGTTCTTTGAGTTTGCAGCTGCCTTTGAAATAAAATCCAAACTTTGTATCATGACATGAAAAATCCTGTCTGGTCTGGAAACAGCTTACCCCTCCTGCCTCTTCATTCTGCATTCTTCTCAATACTGCTTCCTCCCCTACCCATGTTCTCATCCCACAAACATACATATGCATGCATACTTCAGGTCAGAACATCGCTGAACTCCTAGACATTCCTCAAGTTTGTCTTGTTCTGCTTTATATATTCTTGATATCTCCTAACCTCTTACATTGGTATGCATTGCCTCTCCCTCCCTAACCTATGTGAACCATTTCTTCTCTTATCCTTAAAGACTCTGCTCAATGACAGCTCCTCTATTTGACCTGCACCCCAGCTCTGTCCAATAAGAGGAGCTACCTCTGTATCTTATACATTCTTTCATAGCAGTGCTTATCATACTGCATAATAAATGGTAATTGTCTACATGTCTTTCCTACTAGGTGATGAGATGCTTGACGTTCATGTTGTTTATGCACTATTGTCAATCAGAAGCATTTAATAAAAATGGAGTACTATATAAAATCCTGAAGGGAATTTTTAACACAACCAAAAGTGCAGAAGTAAGGGTTCCCCATTCAGAGAATGTAAAAATTATTTAGGTGGGCTTGATATACATACACTAAAAAGACTTAAAGATAACTTTATATCAGTCAAGATCCTGTCAGAAGACAAAAATCATATCAGGACTTTGAACAGGAAAAAATGTAATACAAAGAATTGTGAATTAGTAAAAGATGGTTAATTAGTATAAGGCCAAAAGAGAACTCTAAGCAATCAGGAATTTGCAGGGGCAAAAAAGCAATTTCTACCATTAGGCTGAAGGAAAAAGCGTAATAAAGGTACCCGAGACTTAAAAGAGGACCTTCCAACACTGGCCTTCAGATCTCTTCAAATAGGAGGGATCTGAGGGCTCAACCAAGGGCTACCATAGACTTGGCTCGCTCCAGCTGATCAGAAGCTACCTCTGACTAGGGCAAACATGACCTGAGGAATGCGTTGGCTCCCTGCTAAAGCCAAGCTGTCTCAAAACTGGAGCTGCAGTCCTCCCACGCTCAACTAAAAAGTGGGAAGCCAGAATTAAGGAGGGTGTATCTTCCTGTTGTTATCACGTTCCAGTGTCCCACCAGTCTCTCTATTGACAAAAGCTAACTCCAGGCCAGCTGGCAAAGGAGAACTGTTTACAGGTTCAGCGATAGTTTCACAAAACAGGGTAAGGAAAGGGTGTATATGCAACTGAAAGATAATAAATTGGAAACTGGTTCAAATTCAAAGTAAAATTAAATAAGGAGGTACACTAATATATTGTAAATGTAAGACATAAAAATGAATAAACGGGAATTAGTATGGGCAAAGAATCTATTATATTTTATTCTTAAAAGAAAATTATAAATATCTTTTCTATAGATCAACAAAAAATTTAATATAAAACAATCCAAATGTAATATTTCTTGGGTTATTTTGATTGCAGATTTTAAAATACAGAGTAAAACACATTTTTTTAAGTTCTAATGTCAAACAGCAAGGTAGGTTTCTGTTATTATTTGAATGGGAGGTATTCCCCAAAAGCTCATGTGTGAGGTAGTGCAAGAAGATTCAGAAGAGAAATGACTGGATTAGCCTCAACTAATAAGAGCCTTAACTCAATCAATCATTTAATTCCTTGATGGGGATTAATTGAGTGGTAATTGAAGTGATAGGGTGTGGTTGGAGGAGGTGGGAATTTGGGCATGGCTTTGGGTATTATATTTGTATCTGGCAAGTGGACTGTCTGCTTGCTGATCAACACATGAGCTGTTTCCCTCTGCCATACTCTTCCACCATGATGTTCTGCCTCACCTGGAACCCTGAGGAATAGAGCTGACCTTCTATGGACTAAGACTTCTGAAACTGTGAGCCCTCAAATAAACCTTTCTTCTATAATTTTTCTGGTTGGGTCCTTCAGTCACAGCATAAAAAAAGCTGACTAAAACAGTTTATGTAACAAGAAATGATCAGTTTGAGGTAATTGAAATATTATCAAGATACTATAAACTGTCTTAACTAGAATTCACAATGGAAAATTTTCTTTCATAGAATAAAATTATTTATTTTTCCCTGCATTAGAATAGTAAGAGAAGATGGACGACTAAAGAATAACAAAGGAAGAAGAAAAATATCAACCTGTTAATTTTGGCCATTTAAGCAATGATATGTCATTTAATAGAATGAAGGGATAAAATAAACTTCATCATGAAAAAAGGCCAATCAAGCTTACCTATTAGACACCGGGAACAGAACAGAGAGTACCAGAAGACCACAAAGTCACAAGTTGTGTTCATTACCCTGAAACCTGCACAGTACAAAATGTTTCTATCAAATTTCTGCAACTCCTCCCTAAATTTTCCATTACAAATATGGATTTATATATTGTGAGTATAGTCCTACATATTGTGTATATCATTTTTAATATGTGTAATCTAGAAACATGAAATCAATTATGAAAACAGATATTGCATTCTCAAGTTCAGAAGATGTAAAGAATGCAGAGACATCTGTGGAACTGACCGATCAAGAAAGCTTTCTAAATACCATACATATTGAGTACCAAAATTTCCTAAATGCAGGCAGAAAATACTCTGAGACTGACATGTGCTTCCAATTGACATGAAAAAGTTTAAGACTGGATGGGCTGTAGATATTAGAATACTAGGATAAAGGACAATAACTTTTACTTGAATTTTTCTGTACCAGCTTTTATAGTAAGGGCCACAACTGATTGTGATATAGCTCAGCCTGGTTAGGTTTCCCTTCAGTTTAAAATCAACACTATACATCCTCAGTACAATCTTTCTTCCTTATCTCTTCAACATCAGAAGACTTTTTTTTTTTTAATTTGCCTTGGCTGACCTCTTGACACAGGCCACTGGTTTTCACTAAGGAATAGAACAGAGCCCATTAGAAATGCTTATTTTTTTTCTGGCAAAACAGCACCCATAATGCATTTCTTCTTCTCAGAGAGCTAAATAATCTTAGCACATATGTCTTAAGAGTCATCTTGAAAGGACAGGTCACTGAAAGAAAGTTGTTCTTTTCCTTTGGGGACCATCTGGGAATAATATTCCCATGTGTCAAATCTGTTAGCTCCTGTCTCACCCACACCAAGACACCTGGTTGCCAGATACACACTCTGGCTTGTCAGATTCTGTCTACTAGGCAGCATTACAGAGGGTTTTTGGATCGGGGTGGCCCTAAGATGGAATGCTTACCAAAGAAAATATCACTTTCTATTCTTTTGTTATTATACAATGATTATCAGAGGGAGTTGATCAGTCAATCCTTGTTATTTTTCTTAGTGTCTGGTAAATGCTTATCTGACCCCTTACTCACTTTGTTGAGCATTGATGGAAGAGGGAACTCAGATCATATTTCTAAAGTACTCATCAGATATTCATGGGCACTCATATGTGTTTTTCTAAAGGTAAACCTAGACAACCCCTATTGAGCCCTGAGCATGTATATTCTTGCTGTTTTTGATCAGATTCATTACACGTCCTAGGAAGAATTGTTTATATGCTCAGTTTTTTTAATGAGGCTCAGGTACTTCAGTTCTTTCCCAAGAAAGTACTGTGGATTAAATAAAAACCAGATTGTACTCATCAACACGCGTTCTCTGATGAATTATTATTTGTGTGAACTAACAAAGCAGTGTGATTTTTCCATCAGTCATTAAGTCTGCCCTTTCACAGTTGGCAATAAATGTTTATTTTCTCCAATAAAAATGATACAAATATGTTTGCAAACTAATGTTTGTTATGATTTGGAAGGTGGGAGGAATCATGGCAACTCCTTTAAAAAATCAGATTCAAATATTATGTAGCTCTTTATTGGGTTCAAAACTAGGAAAGTCACCTTCTGAAAATTTACTTCTAAGATAAATGCTCACCAGGTACTTCATAATGTTAGAGGACTTTATCTCAACAGCTGCTCAAGGCTCAACTATGCTAAAGGAAATTAAAGAAGATAAGAAAATAGAATATCTCTGCCAGCGATGGAAACAAGATGTAATATATCATCTCTCAAGGAACTTGATTATATGGTGTACCTGCAGAGTAATCAGTCAGATATGTCAAACAATTGCTTCAAGTAATAAGAAATTGCTGTTTTCTGATACAGTAGAAATTCAAGGTCTATGTCTTTGTTCTCTTTTATACCCAATTGACATATCATTACATATATCTTAAATGAATAGCTTTGTATTTTGTTGTATTTCAAGCTAGTGAAAACTATAAAGATTACTGATAATTTAAAATTTGTCCTCTAAAGTGGATAAATATACAACAGAGTTTCTCAGGCTCAGCGTTATTAACATTTTGGGCCAGATAATTCTTTATTGTGTGAGACAGACCTGTTCACTGGAGGGTATTTGGCATCATCCCTGGTCTACATCCACTAAATGCAGGTACAGCTTCTATCCCCTAGTTGTGACCAATAAAATTATCTCCAGGAATTGCCAAATATCTCTGGGGACAAAAACCAAAAATCACTCTATAATTACTGATCTAGAATAAGTTCCCCATTCTATACCAAATGGAAAAAGAATTTATATATAAAGCATTCAGAGGAAGGCATTGCTCCAAGAAGCCAACCCTGAGACAGATGGGCAAGTGGAAATGTAAATGGTTTCTTTGGGAGAGATCTCAGGAAGTATTCATAAGGGAATAGAGGTGAGACAGTGACAGGTAGGAAGCCAGTGAAGGGCTTGTTGTCAAGTTAAGCACCTCGGGATGATGGGGGCTCAGTTTTGCTTGAAATAGAGTGCTGAACACTCATGGTTCACAAGCTCTCAATGTTCCCTTAGTAAAATTGTTCCCTATTAACTTAAGGAATAAACTCGTTGGCCTAACATCCAAAGCTCTCTGCTCTCATCACAACCTATTTTAATAGCCTTATCTTTCCATCATACCTTATAACCACCTGGTTTAAAAAAATTAACCTCATCATTTATCAACCAAATTCCAAATCTCCTGCCTCTGTGACTATGTCTACATTGTACCCTCCATCTAAGAACACACTTACCTTGTATTCCCTCTTGCACTCCTCTCTCCAAATTTCATAATCTTTCAAGGTGCAGTTCAAATGCCACTGACTTCTTCCAGGTTCCCATGCCCTTGCTCCAAGAGGCCTCCCTACCCCACCTTTGAACTTCTCACCAACTGCTAGTGCCTACCCACATTCTAGCTGGAAGTGAAGAAAAGAGTTGAGTCTTATCTAACACCATGCCCCCCAGATGATTCAACACATGAAAGAAAAAACATCTTTCAACTTCTTTTTATCTTAAATTTTGTCATAGCTTGATCTTTGGGTCAATGTGGAGATAAGTTTGAGTCCTTCCCCGTCCTTTTGCTTCTTCAGAAGTGGTAACAACCACAAGCTATCAACCTAGTGATATTCTACAGATCCCACTCCAGGCACTGCTCCCAAAAGGTCCTTCTTACCTTTTTAATCAGTACTAATTATCCATTATGTAATTATTGGTGTGTAAAGTAATATACAAATGGTCCTGTCTCTCTAGGAAGTTAGAAAGGATTGTCCCCACCCTTTGGTTATCTAGGTGTTTTATTATTTTTTGCAGTGTCACGGTAGCTTGTGTTAAATCCAGGATATGGATATCTTAGCAAATGCAAATTGGCTCCTGAATGTATGGGTGCTGACAGTATGGTGATGAGTTCTTGAGTTCCATTGTGTGGAGATATTGCCCAGTAGAGTTTCATTGGGCTAGTATATCAGGGAAACTTGTCAACATCAGATGAACAGTGTTTCCTACATTCTGAATCAATGCTAGTGAAGTTGGTCAATGATTCAGAAGAAATAATTCTTTCTCCTGCCTAAAGGGTCCAAAACTTATGGGAGTAAATAACAAATTTAAAAAGATATAAAAAATTACATAGGATGTAGATGGCAAAACTGGAGTATGAATGTATGTCCTATTTTAGAGATGGACAGCAGTTCATGCTGCCCTCATGTAACATCCTACTTGTATCTTCACCATTTTACCACTGGTTTACTCAAGAAAGCATCCATTGTAGGTCACATATAGAAATATATATTCTGTCAGCAGAGAAAATACAAAGAATGCAAATGGGCTCTAAGTTTCTAAGGACAGTCATCAGCCCTAAGAATTCTCTGAATGACTCTAATGACTTCCCCTCACTGTAAGAAAGAAAATAAATGTAATGTTTTTCATTGATGCTGCTGTGTTAACGCAAGTTGTCAGACAGTGGAATGAGATTTTAAGTAAAGTGGATTGAGTATCACTCCTATTTAGTTTCTGGATCTGCATTCATTGGTCCTCAGTGGTCTGAATAGCTTAAAAAATAGAACACAAACATGGAGATCTTCAGCCTTTTGTGTGTATGTGTGTGTGTGTGTGTGTTGTTATCTTCATTTTTAATTTTTTAATTTTTTTTAACTTTTTCTAATTAGTTATACATTACAATAGAATGCATTTTGAAACATTGTACACAAATGGAGCATAACTTCTCATTCCTCTGGCTGTACATGGTGCTAAGTCACATCAGTAGTATACTCATACATGTACATAGGGTAATGTCTGTCTTATTCTACTGTCCTTCCCATCCCCACCACCTCTCCTGTTCCCTCACTCCCCTCTGCACAATCCAAAGTTCCTTCATTCTTCCCTGCCCCCCCACTAGCCATAATGTTTTGTTCTTATTTTTAATTAAATTAATTTTCACATGGCTGATCACATCTACAATTATTTCCAAAGTTCTTTGCATTTTCAATGTAACTTATTTCATTTGCAATTTATTTATTGCATCCATGCAACTATTTCCAAAATTAATTTTTATTAAAATATAAAAGTAACATGACACAAACTTGCTTACCTACTCCCTTCATTGTGCATTTTTATGATGTCTTTCAGGAAAAAAAAAAGAAAAATTGAGGAGGATGGTATACATAAATTCCAAAGAAACTGCCTTTGTTGTTCGTTATTGGAACAAAACCCTTTCCCCAATTTCCGGTGATAGGGAAACAAAAGGATCAAACTTGTGCTTTTTTGTTTTTGTTAACAGTATTAGGTCATCATCTCTTCCCTGTTTCACAGATTCATACTTGGGAAAGGATATAATGAATTACCTATTCCTAATACCTTTTTCAAGAAACTCCTAAAAATAGCCAGAAACTTGAGACTCTGGGAAATGGAAGCAGCAAGAGGAAGCTGACATTTATATGCATGGATCATAATAAATCCATTCCCTTTCATGTCTAATTGGCAACAAAACAAGGAAAGTATTTATAACTAGGTGGATACAATTTTATTTGCTCACTTTGTGCAGAACATATCATAGTCATCTGGCTAAATATTTTAAAGCTCTAGCTTTCTAGAATTAAAACCAGAATGTAAAAGTTCAGAGGATGAGTTCCCCCCAGCTCTTACCAACAGTACCTGATTACCTGGAAAACAATAAATAAACCACACATTCCAGTTAAGGTGGACTGAAATTTACTGTAATGAAATAATCTGTGATGTCACTGACATATTAAGATGAATCTGTATTATTCCACTTTCTGTTATTACAATGACATACTCAAGGCTGGGTACTTATATTTTTAAAAGTAGGTATTTTTAGAGGGTGAAAGCCCAAGCAGTATAGTATTGGCCTTGGTGAGGGCCACACCCTCACTGTATAAACTTATGGTAGATGAAATCAAATGGAAGGAGTGAGTTTGAGAGGAAGAGAGCACAGGTTGAACCAGGAAGTCAAAGCAAAGGGGAAGGTCCAGTCCCATTCTTTTCATAACAATCTTCTCATTGCGTACTCACTCAAGATCTAATGAGAACTACCCAATTTCTTCTTAGGACATGCCTTCTATGACCTAATGATCATCCACTAAGCCCCATCTCTTCAAGATTCCACCACCTCTTAACATAACCACACTGAGGACCAAGCTTCCAATGTATGAAACTTTTTAGGTCATGCTTATACCATATTTGATCCATTGCAATTTCTAAAAGCAATTATAGTATATTCATCCTAAGAATCACTATATTACTGGAAAAGAAATGGTCTTCCATTGTTCCACATCAAGTTAAGGGAAAGATAAAATCACAGAAACCAGCACAATTTTATCTGGTACTATCTTGGAAACAGCGAAATTAAATCTTGAGTAAAAAGAAATGCATGTTTTCTGCCTTGAATTATTCACTGGATCCTACAGCTCATAAGACATTTCTCTTAAAATTGTCCATCTCTCTTGAATGTTCATTATGTTTCATAAACAAAATTCAAGATAGCAAGAAAACAGACCCCAGATGGAGGAGATTAATATTCCAGACTCAATCAGAATCTTCTCAATGTGATCAGAATGACCCAACCTCCCTGAGCCTGGTCAACTCTGGAACATTGATAACCCCATGAGAAAATTAATGGAAAGACTGTTTTGCATATTAATATAGTCCTCCAATCTCATCCTAACCTCCACACACATATTTTTAACATCAGGGAGAAAGAAACAAGATTTTTTTTTTTGTAGTGCTACTTCTGGAAGAAATTTCCCAGGTAAGATTTTGCATTGTATGCTCTTTTCTTTCTTTTTTCTTTTTTTTTTTTTTGGTACTGGGGATTGAACTCAGGGGTACTTGACACTGAGCCACATCCCCAGCCCTATTTTGTGTTTTATGTAGAGACAGGGTCCCACTGAACTCACTGAGTTGCTTAGCGCCTCGCCATTGCTGAGGCTGGCTTTGAACTCGCGATTCTCCTGTCTCAGCCTCCCTAAGTGCTGGGATTACAAGCGTAAGCCACCGCGCCCGGCTTGTATGCTCTTTTCTAAGTAGTAGATGACACCTGGAAACAGCCATAGGTAGTTTTATAATGTTCCTTGATAAAGACTGAGGTATATGTGGGGCGGGGGCAATTTTGAATGGGGCAAAGGTAATATGATCCAAATGATACCACGTTTTGATTCTTGGACTGATACACAAAATGAACCTTTGAGTATTCAGGGGATTTAAATGGTTATTTCATCAACAGGGCTTTGGAAAAATGAGCTAGAAGCAACTCAAGACTGTGTTATCTGTATGAGTCCAGAGTCTGTAGGAAGAAGTTAAGATTGAAAAAGAAAATCTGAGATCCTTCTCCTGAGTTGTTGGTTAAGGGAGCATCCTATAATAGGGATATTGGGGAAGTGAGTAATTATTAAGTTTCACATCCCTTGGAAATAAAGAATCTTAATCAAAACCCTGTCTCAAAGAATTGCTTGAATTTCTACAGTGTGACTAAAAAGAGAATTGATAGAAAAATAAGAATATTTTTCTCAAGCAACTGTCTTTAATCTCTTCTAACTACTAAGCAATTGACTAATGCAGCCCCTGAACATTACCACCAAGATGAGTTTTGTCTGGAAGATTGTATTAGCTAACTTCCTGTCATTATGACAAAATACCTGAGAAAATCAACTTAGAAGGAAAAAAGATTTATTTGGGGTCATGGTTTTGAAGGTTTCAGTCCATAGACTGTGGCCCTGTTGCCTTTGGGCCTATGGAGAGGCAGTATCATGGCAGGAGTTCATAGTGGAGGAAGCTGCTCACCTCATGGCATCCAGGAAAGAAAAATAGAGAGGGGACGGGACTATTTTCCCAAAATCTTATTTCAGAACATTTCCCCAATAACTAGACTTCCTCCCAATAGGCCTTACCGCCTGAAGATTCCTCCCACTACTGCCTCAGGCTAGCAACCAAGGCCTTAACATGTAGGCCTTTGGGGCACACTTACCCAAACTATATCAAAGGTTTTCAAGGCAGAATTTGCCATGAGCCTCAGTTCACTGTGCCTGTGGAGACATAGCCAGGAAATGTGGCAGTGGGTTATCAATGTATACTTTAGATGAATGAAAGCTACTTAGCTGAATAAATATTCTGACTTATTTTGTATGTAAATTACTACTGTTAGGGCTATATTTTATTCCTTGACTTTATTATCAGTTACTATGAATAAGTCATTTTTTATTATTAGGAAAGTAGACGTTGTAAATTAGCATCAATTTCTTTCAAGTCACTAGCCCATGGCCTCTATTTGGTGTCCTTCATTTAGTAGCAATGTAGTTGTTCCTGAGAGATTCAATTGTTTGATAATCAATTTCTTAGAAGTGTGAAAATAACTTTAAATTATTATTCATTTTATATGTTTAAGGTATGCTTATTATAAATATATATAAAGTACAGTAAGAATAAAATTACAAATCACCCATAATTATGGCATCCAAATATTTTAGTGTATACTGTTATCATTCAGATTATTAAAAATAATATATATAAAAATATTTATATAATGTGTATATTATATGTATAAATACATTTGTACATATACATTAAACCAATATAATAAAATAAAATATTTTGGTCACAGCAACACAAACTTGACAATGCATACATATAAAAAATAATATGAAATATATCAAGAAAAAGAAAGCTTGTAGGTTTAGAATAGGGTTTAAAAGCAGCCTCCCAAGCTGATTATGATACTTGCTAGCTAAGTGACTGTGCATGTTGCCTAACTTCTTATCTCATATGAAAGCAGATGTATATCATCTGGTAGAGATTATATCCCCCAAACACCACTTCACCAAGCTGCATCTTAAGTAAATGATAAAATGCATAAGGTGCCAATCTTTCTGCACTCCCTGTTTTCTTCTTATTTTTCCTACTTGCATTATTTTTTGCTCCCTTTCATTCCTCCTTCTCTCCTGTATTTGTAAATATATAAATAATTTAATTAAACATACTTTCTTGACAATAATCAGTCTTAAAATCTTTTTGTTAGGGCTAGGGTTATAGCTCAGTAGTAGAGTGCTTGCTTGCCTAGCACACTTGAGGCACTGGGTTCAATTCTCAGCACCACATACAAATAAATAAATTAAATATATATATTAAAAAATATTTTTGTTGCCAAACCCTTTGAGAATATTACATAAGTTTTCTTTTCAAGAAAAAAAATTGCCCAAAGAATCATATAAACAGATATTTAATTAGCATTCAGAACCCTTACCAAGTTTCCCAAAGGAGCTGGACTCCCTATTCTATTCAGGCTTTTCTTCTTTCCTCTGCTCTCTTTAATTTGGTTAATTTTTTTTTGGTGGGGTGGGGGGGAGTCTGGCATTATTCCCAATAACATTCTGGAAACATTCCTCTAGCCGTTTCTAGCAAAGACTTTCTGTGTTCTTCTGCAACTCAGGGTTAGCAGCTGTGGAATAGCCAGCTGCAGCAGGAGGCAGCTATGGTTGTGAAGGAGAAGGAGAATTTCACATCAACAACAGCTTTCTCCAATCCACTGGACCCATGGATGATCAGGTTAGTCACTTACATACAGTCAGTCTTCAATGTTACAAAAAGGTGTGTGAATCTCAAGCATGTGGGGTAAGAAACAGAATGAATTGTATGAAGCAAGGAAAGAAGAGCCTCAAAACTAGCAGGAGGCTCTACATGACAAGGGGAAGTCTTTTATGGAGTTCTGCCAACCAGATGCTTGCTGTTCAAAGATCTAGTTACTGAAATTCGCAGCAATCTGGATATATCAGAAAATAGACTAATAGCATTTGCAGTCCATCCCAAACCCAGAAGCTTTCAAGAGTACTCCGTGTAAGCTTAGCCTTCTGCTTTGTTCATGAAGCAACTTGATCACTTGCATGAGGGGGGAAACAGACTGTTTTTTAACCTTACCTTGAAATCATGAAATTCCTGTCATAAAAATAAGAAATAGTATATGAAGCTTGGGGTCAGATCACCCACTTGTTTCAGGAGTTCTCAATAGAGTTATTATGGTTTGGAGCAACAAGATAGAGGGAGAAATTAGTATTTGAATTTCCTGGTATTTGTTTTCTTGAGAAAGACCCTTATCTTCAAAATGTTTAAAGAATTATAAGAACTGTTTTCTTTATGCAAATCCAATTTTTGAAACAGAAAACTCTAGGATGGAATGCAATAGTCACAGATCATAAAAGTGTACTATATATATATATATTTTAAATCTGGTAATAAATACCCAAAGGTTCAATTTGTGTAAGTCTTCTTTTCGTACTCCAGTAACATACTTAAATACTAAAAAAACATCAATTTAGCAGGAGGAGAAAAAAGAGATAAAAGATCCTCTATCATGTGATATCCCATGATATTTTCCTCAGTTGTTAGTCACATTGTACTTTTGGCCATGCCCCAGAAACCACAGCCCTCAATTACATTTGCTTTCAGACATGTGGAAGAAACACATGCTAAAGCAATTAGCAAAATTATGACATTTACATTTTTCCCTTGTCAATCCCTGTGATTCCTCAGCATATGATTCTAGGGGAACCAAAACAATTATCATAAATCAAGCTGACCACATTTATCCTTACCTAGTACTTTGAAAATGTCAAAAAGTAAAATAAAAGAAAACAGTTTTTCCAAAAACTAAGCACACTCCACTCCCTGTTTGGCAGCCAGAACCCCATGTGACAATGACAGGAAGGCAAAGCATCACATCTTATCCCAAGGCCACTGATCCCGACAGCCAGCCAACTGTAGTTTGATTACTAGTAGCTCTGAGCTGTCTCATTTGCCCTGCATTTGGTGTTTATCCTTCTCTTTTGACAGATTTCAGTGCTTACTGAATGAAATGTGTAGTAAACCAGAAATTGATGACCTTTAAGTAGAAAATGAAAGTGGAACATCAAATTTTCATAGTATTGGTATCAGGGAGATTTGTTGTAGCAAGGGTAAGTGAATCTTCTAACTCTATCAGTTCATTTGTAATAGAATGTCCTAGAGAATGATAAAATATTGTACATTTGTTTATGTTTCTATCACACAAGATACTTATAGGACTTTGATAATTGTTTACCATTTTCTTCTTATATTTATAATTCCAAGCATTTGTAAATCACCTACTATGCACCAACCACATAGGTACTGTGAGTACAAAAATGAATTAGATATGGCCTTTGCTCTCAGGTAACCCATAAAAAAACAGTTGAAGGTGTGGATACTAGGTGTTCCCTAAAAACTCATGTGTGAGATAATGCAGGAATATTCATAGGTAAAATTATTAGATAATATAAGTTGTAACCTAATTGGTGGATTAATCCATTTGATGGATTAAAAATTTGAATGAGTTAACTGTGGGCAGGTAGGGCATGGCTGGAGAAAGTACATCACTGGGGGCTTGCCCTTGGGGATTACATGATGATATAATCAGGATACTGACTCCTTGCACTCAAGCTTTCTCTGCTTCCTGGCTGCCATGAACTGAGCAACTTTCTGCTCACCTTGGGCCCAGAGCTATGGAGTGGCTGACCATGGACTGAATCAGTGAGCCAAAATAAACTTTTCCTTCTTTAAGTTGTCCTCATCAGGTATTTTGGTCACAGAGACACAAACCTGACTAATACCTACAAGAAAGACAGACATAAACATTAATGGTAACATGTAATCAAAGAGAGTTATCATTAGGCCAGCTAAAACACAGTATGAAGCACCAGTAAGGAAGAAACAGATTTCACCTGTGAACTGCAACAGAGCCCATGACCCTGACCACAGCCAAGAAATGCACCTTTGGTAACTGTGCTATGCATCTCTGATTTGCCTTATAGATCTCTCTGCCATTCTCCACCCCTCATCTATCTCTGAGGATTAGTCCTATAGGCTCTTTTGTCCTTTTTGCTAGAGAAAAGAAAGATGGAGACGAGTTTAGATTGTTTATGTTCCTTTATTTCCTTGCCAAGTTTCCATGTATTGGTGGCCTCTTCTTATCAAAGTCTACAGTTCCTGTCAAGGGCCCTTTCCACATTCCCATCCAGGTTCCAGCCCCCTCTCCCCTTCCCCTTTCAGCCTAAAAAGAGACTATACTATCCCTTGCATTTTCCAAACTTCGATCACATCTTTGTGAATTAAAAAAGATCCTCTATTGAACTCTACAGTTAACCAGTATGAAAACATTGTTCTTGCCAGGACTCTGCCTGCTGTAGGAACCTTCTTATGTTAACAAGTTGGCTCTTATATAAGCCAACTTGGAAGCACAGCATGGGGTGTTACTAGGTCCTGAGTAAATCTGCCATGAATGCCCTAGATTAGATACCCTTCCTAGTAATTCCATTCCTCACCCAGGAGGACCATATGACTCTGGAACAGGCCCCATCTCAACAATTCTGCCAAAGGCAAGTCAACATAATGACAGGGTTTAGTCATGCTACCACAAAATATGGCACCCTGGAATTTGCAGAAATAGCGGAAGTAACTAGAAAACTAGAAAGAAGCTGGCATGGTGGTGCATGCGTGTTATCCCAAAGACTTAGGAGGCTGAGGCAGGAAGACTGAAAATTTAAAGCCAGCCTTAGTAACTTACAAAACCATGTATCAAAATAAAAAATAAAATGACTGGGGATGTGGCTCAGTGGTAAAGCACCCCTGGTTTCAATCCCTGGTACCAAATATAAGTACTCCATGTTCACAAAATGGGTATTGAATAATATGTGACTAATATGTTAAATAATAAATATGCATGCTTTTCTCTTGTTGATCTGTGTTTTGTTATAGGTCTCTCAGCATGATCCTGGTGAAGGTGAGGAAAACATGATCTTCTTTCTTCCCTGCTCTAGCACCCATCATTTTGCAGTAAGGCCAGATGGTAGGCAGAATTCTCAAAGATTTCTAGAGTTCCCAGCCTCTGGTATGCACACATTTTAAATTATCAAATACTATTCTAGTTACCACTGTGAAGGGACTTTGCAGATGTAATTGAGGGTCCAAGTTGTTCCTACACCAGAGATATTACCTAGTGGGCCCAAACTAATCACACCAGCACTCTAAAAGTTTTTCCAGCTGGTGGAAGAATGGGAAGGCAGAGAGACATGTTCTGACTGACCTAGAGAAAAGGAAACATCTCTGTTGTGAGTTACATATGGAGGCCGTGAGGCACGGAATTGAGGGTGGTTTCTAGGAGCTCAAACCAGCAAGAAAATGGGACCTCAGTCCCACAACCATAGGGAAATGGATTCTCTGAACAATCACGGAGCTTGGAAGAGAACCTCAAGACTCAGACAAGAACCACAGCCCAAGCAGACACCTTGATTAAGCCTGGTGAGATTCGGAGCCAAGAATTCAATCATGCCATGCCAAACTCTGACCATCACAAACTATGAAATAGTAAATCTGTGGGGCTTTTTTAAAGCACTAAGCTTTTGGTAATTTTTAACGCAGCAATAGAGAACTAATACAGGCCATATTGTCTGGAAAATGAATTAACCCTTAAAAGTGCTTTTAAAAAATACAATTAAGTGCAAGCACTTGATGGATGTATCTTATCCATTTATCTGCTTTATTAAATAGTATTTAGTGCACTGCCTGATATTTAAAGAAGCTGATAAATTTGTTGAATGAAGTATATATGGAATCATTTAACTCTTCCTTATTACACAGATTACTTATTTTAAAATTATCAATTATTTCCTGGGCTCTGCCATAGATTGTGTTACTAGTTACCAAAATCTGCTGTACTTTGCTAAGAGAGTGTTATGCTGTCCTGCTCCTTTGCTGTGAGGCAAGGAATGTGATTTGCAATAGCCAATGCCATACAGAAACAATATGATCACTTTCATGCAGAAGCCTGAAGAACTTTTGTGCTTCCCCTTCTCCTCTTTTTTCCCTTCCCATTTTTAGTCACTAAAATATTTCCAGGGGATGCTTTATTCAAGGTGAGGACCATGGTGATGCAAAGCCGAGCTCCTAATCTACAGTTGACATGCAGTATGACCAAAAACTATACTGTTGCTATTAGACAGCACCTAGGTATTAGGAAACTTTAGTACCATGGCACAAACTACCCATGTTAACTGATAGGGACACCAATGATACTGATACCTTCAGGAGTTTGTTGAAAATATAAGATCTCACTTTCATGGAAATCTAAAAGAGTTAAATATATAGAAGTAGAGAATGGTTCCCAGGGTGAGGAAGTAAATAAAATGGAGAGAGATTGGTCAAAGGGTAAAGAGTTGTAGTTATGTAGGAAGAATAAGTCTAGAGATCTAACATAGAGCATGATGGCTATAGTGACTAATTATATGTTACATACTGGAAACTTGCTTTTTATACACACATGCATGCTTATACACACAAAGTAGTGATAGAGATGGATATATTAATTTGCTTGTCTATAGTAATTATTTCACTATGTATATTAAAACATCATGTTGTACACCTTAAATATATACAATTTTATAGAAAAAAAGAAATGGATATCCATTTTCTCTTACTACTAACTACCTCTTGGATGGGTATAATTTCTGATTCCTTCCTGTGCTGTCATCTCTAAATGCATCCTTTTAAAATATAGGCTTCTGTAACCACTATCTTATTTCATAGATAGTTCCAGGCTTTAGATCCTGAAAAACTCTCTACCTAAAACAAAAACATGCATAGGGTATGTGAGAATTCTTTCCCACTTACAGATCATTTTCATTTGCTTTCAGAACCCTGGTCATGTTTCAGGGTTTAAAAGGAAGGTATCTTCCATGTGAGTGAATCATTTATTATAACACATGACCTCATATAAAAAGGTTTTTTAAATTTTTTTAAATGTACACAATGTTCAGCAGATTTTGGTTCGAAATGGTTTAATCAGTGGAAGTGATCACAAATGATCATTTCTTCTTGGAAAGCTCTAATGGCCAACAGATGGTCTCTGTTCTACTGTCTAATTTCAGGTACTTAGACATTTACTTTCATGGCTTCTTTTCTGTCTTACAGAACCACTAATGTTGACTAGCTACGGGTGTCCAGGATGCTGCCTCTACTCTGCTGATGGAGAGATTCTCATGCTGTGGGGATTCAGAGAAAATTTCCTTACCCTTCACAAACTTGTAAAGTTTTGGAAGCTTACATTTTTCAGCTAGAAAACTTGTAGAGTATGAGAAAAGTCAAATAATAATAATAAGAAGATAAACAGCCATCAAAAACTCATTTTTGATCACTGTTCTCTGTTCCAGTATCTACCATCAGACAGCTTTCTATGAATAGTTTTGGAGCTTTGTCTTCCTTATACTGCCCAAGTACCTGGTCCTCCAGTAAGTTCCACCTTTCCATTTTTCCTTCTAGAGAATGAGGATTTTTATGAGAAAGCATTTTCTGCATGATTCACTTGACCATCTTCATCAAGTTTAACTTTGCAATAATCTTTTCCTTCTCAGAATCCTTAAGGACTACCAGTTTCCTCTCAAATCAGATAACAACTGGCCAGCAGCAGTTGTCAAATAACCAGTGTCCTCCTGAACAAACAGAGCACTTGGTCTGATTGAAAGACCACTCAGTCTTCACGTGGCACCAAATAGTCCTTGCTCTGTAGAAACAGATCTAGGGCTACTGCACTTATTTTGTCAAATAATGACCAACTGAAATCTCCTCACTCTGACATCAGAAACTCTATGATCTTGTCTTTCTCAGCTTGTCTTACCTTAAGGCATTTCAATCCAGATGGCCTGGTCTCTTTCTTTTTCCCTTAAAATTCCCGCCTGAATCAGGCATTATTACCCTAAGTATATATATAACTATACAATCAGTATAACCATAAGAATGAGAAATTATGCACCATGGAGTATGAGGTATCAAAGTGCATTCTACTGTCATGTATAATTAATTAGAACAACAACAAAAAATCCCACCTGACCTTGTTTATTTATTTTCTCCCACCTGGAATCCCTTCCTCTTTTCCCACTTTTTCGAAGTCTTTCTTGTTCTACTTCATACCCCATAGAAGCTTCTAGATCTGTATTGCAACCCCCCTGGACTTTCCCTGCTCTGAATATTCTAATTTGGCTTACAACTTCAGGCGTCACACAATAGTCATTTGTATTTATCATGAGCTGTGTACTGTGCCATATGCTGGGGCTTAAAAGAGTTGAAAACTTCCCATGCTATGAGGGAAGATGAGACTGATACTTAAAAAGATAAATGTCAATGTGTTCCATGATCTCATGCCACACTGTCTCTCATACATAAAGCATTGTGATACACTAGATTGATCTGTGACTTTCATTTGAATTAGTTATTTGCAAAAATGCAAACATGGCTTTGACAAATACTGAGTTTTTAACACAGAAATATAAATGAAAGTCTCCTCAATAATCTAAAAGTTTTGCAGGATCTCTGTCACACTGTTTTGTGGCTCTATTAGTTCCAAGATCAATATAGTGAACACCACACTGCATCATAATCACAGATGCAGACTCTGATGACAGAAGTCCCCGGTCTGCATACAACTGAGACACTTACAGTTGTATGCTCCTGAGTAGATTTTCCTGTGCCTCAGTTTCCTTATCTGTAAAATGGGAACAATATACACACTTATCTCATAGAGGTTTTGAAATAATTGTACAAGATAATGCATGTTAAAACACTTTGTACAGTTCCTGACACATAGTGGGAAGTCAATAAATGTCAGATATTCATATATCCTCTCAATATATCCACAGCTCAAGTGATCAGCAGTTAGTCCAGTGACACAGTTTCACTGCTCTGGTTTGCCCAGGACTCCTGTAGCTTAGGCTTGTTGTCCTGCAATTTTTATTAATAGTACCACCTTTTCTTTCTTGAACATGTCCTGGTCTGGACAATAATTACTTGGCCACCCTAGTTATTAAGGCTGCTTTTCTGTTTTTCCTTCAAGAACTCAGTGTAAGAGGGACAGCATGAACCGGGTTAAATCCAGCCTCGCTGCTCAGGATCCACCTGTTCTTGGGTACTCATGGAACTGGGCTTAGTTCATTTGGGCTGTTTTACCTAAAGACCACAGCCTAGGGTGGTTTATAAACAATTTGAATTTCTTTCTGATGGTTCTAGAGGCTGGAAAGCCCAAGCTCAGAATGTCTGGAAATTCACATTTTGGGAACGGTCTCCTTTCCGGTTCATCAATGGCACCTTCAATTTATGTCCTCACATGGTAGAAGGGGTGAGAGTTCTCTCTGGGGCCTTTTTGTAAAGACTCTCATCCTATTCATGAGGGTTATACCCTCATGCCTTAATCCCTCCCCCAAAATTCCTGACTCCAAATACCCTCATATTGGGGATTAGGTTTCAACATATTAATTTATGGGGACACAACACATTTAGACCATGGCGCTCAACTTTGCTCAGTGGTAAAATGGGCACAATGATACACAATACCTACTCGCTTCTCATATTGCTATTAAAATAATTACACAAATACACAGGATCTGCACACAGTTGTACAAAGATGTGGATTCCTTTTCACTTCCTTTCTACCCTCCTTTCTCTTCCTTTCTACCCTCTTTTCTCTTCCTTTCTCTTCTGTGTGAACAGAAAAAATCCCAATAGTATACCTCCCCCTTTTTGAAGCTGCACTATATTTACACAGGAGGGGCTCTGGGCCCTTTCTCTGCTTGCAGCTTTCACCAGGCAGTGGGAAGGGAAAGGGCCACCTGGGGCTGTGTCCCAGAGCACTCAGGAGAAGGAGAGGGACCCTATGGCTCCTGATTACAGTCCTTTGCTGTAATCATTCAATTACACCCTTTTATGTTCTATTTTACTGCATCTGAAAGGGGCAGGAATATCTGGCTATCTAATAGCTACATTTACTGGGAGGTAAGCTACTAAAAATAGTCCCACAATCTGTGGGCGGGTTTCCAGGAAATGTTTGACTTGTTAGAGCAGAACTACTGTGTCTGTTAATCAACCTTTCATCTGAATCCCTTGCCCATGCTGCTTTTTAAGGGCTAAAGTCTTGCTTTTACCAAGAGACCTCGAATAGAAGAGTAGAATCTTAAAGGCATATAGCCAATTAAAAACAAGGTGAAAGTTAATGCTGAAATATTTGTGGGGATTGTACAAGAAGGTCTTTCAGCTCATTTAAAATTGAGAATTGATATTTAAAATATCACACTACTACCACCATGACCAAATGTAATTTATGTTTCCCTCTGAATGAGATAATCTCTAGAAGTCCCTCCTCTTAGTGATGATGAATGTTTTCAACTCACACCTCAAGCTAGAGAGGCAGAGGATCTTATACCTTTCTTCAAAAATAAAACATAAAAATATTGAAAAGTCTTTTGACTTCACAAATGGGGGGTATTAACTATATTTCAGAGAACTCGCAGAGATAATGTCCTAGAATTTTTGCAACTTTCACAAAGGGCAGAAACAAAGCTTGATTAGGATGAATTTTTGTCAGAATTTTTAAGTCTGGCATTTTCCTTAAGTTTAAATGTTATATTTAAAAAATGTTGAATATAGTTTAATGCCACTACTTTTTCTAGTTTGAATTGAAGTCAGTTACTAGAAGGTTATGACCTACTAATAACAATTTCTTCTTAGGGAAGAATGCTATGGAAATGAAATACAATGCACATATAGTAAGCATTCTTTTTTAAAATAAAAACTTTAGTACTTAGCATTGAATAATAAATGTTAAAAAAATCTAACTTGAATTAATAATTTCTTTTGAATCCTATTATACAATAAATGAAAACACAACTCTGCTTGAAATTAAGATAGGGCATAATTATTCATCTGCCAAAAACACAAAATTAAGATTTTTTAAAAATCTAATTTAGCTATTAAATAACTCAGGATATGCTAAAGATATTTTGTAAAGAACCTTTCCTGCTTTCCTTCTGACAAAACAAATGGTGAATTTAATTAAGGGGATCCTTACGGAAGTAAAACTATAACAAATGTTTTGTCATGAGTAAATAAATACCTTTACATGTAGCAGACAGCACTCTTTCCAAGTAGGAATTGATACCACCTTATACTTCAGTTTTGTTTCAAATTGTTTATTTCTCTAAAGGATGGGGAGGAGTTCCTGACAAAAATCTTTCAATCAGCCCTTAATGAATCACTTGTGGTCAGTTTCACAGACAAAAGCCTTCTTATTGACTGAGCAGGGTCAGGTTTCCAGACTTTCCCTACCCTCTTCCATTTTATGAAGACAAAACAAAGCAGAGGAGGAGTTATGGGCATACATCTTTGCCAGAAATTTAAATAAGATCAGCAATTAAGAAAGTTGCTTCTAGGATGGATCTATTTTCAAGTTTGCCATGAACACTGTGACATTCTAGCTCAATCTTTTTGTAAGACACACCATTCATGTCTGACAGTAACGTCATATTTGGGGGCATATAGAAATGAGCAGTGCTGGGCCCCCACATCATTCTATTTGTATTTTGGTTCTGCCATCAGTAGCCAGGTGACTTGCTGGGTCCTTCAGTCCTCATTTCTGCCAAATGATTGGTGAACAGGCCTCTCCTCAGGTCCTTTCCTACTAATTATTAATTCTACTTTCCTACTGTGTATGTGTGTGTGTGTGTGTGTGTGTGTGTGTGTGTGTGTGTGGTGTGTTCAAGTCAGATCATTATTTGTATATTACTAAAAATTAAGAACTATATGTGCTGGGAGTGGTGGCACACGCCTGTAATCCAAGCAGCTCAGGAGGCTGAGATAGGAAGATCATGAGTTCAAAGCCAGTTTCAGCAACTTAGTGAGGCCCTAAGCAACTCAGTGAGACTCTGTCTCTAAATAAAATATAAAAAGCACTGGGGATATGACTCAGTGGTTAAGCACCCCTGGGTTCAATCTCCAGTACCAAAAACCAAACAACAACAACAAAATGAAACTATATCATTTGTGATAATTATTTTAATATTCAGAACAAACTATTAATTTATTGTTCATCTTTTGATAGTTTAATAAATCACAATTTAACCCTTTTCTTGAGGTTCCAATCTTAATTATAATTATAAAGGAAGTGAGAATTTGTAGAACCAAACATCAGAAAATAATAAAATGGTTAAAAAACAAGAAGGGATTGGGAAAAACAAAAGGCAACTATGGTCAAGGAACTCAGCAATGTCTTTTCTTAAGCAGCACCATGATGCTTGGTTAAATTAGGAAGTGGGTTGATATGCACTGTATATACATGTGCATATTTGTGTGTGTGTGGATGCATGTATGCACACATGTGTGTTTGTATGCACAAGTAGTGGTGTATTACTAAAGCAGAGTCCAAGAAATGATTAAAGGTCAGATGTCAACCATTTGACTGTGGCTTTTATGTGCCTTTTACATTCATCACTCCCCCATAAAACTAAAATGTGACTAGTTAAATTAGTGTTGCTAAAACAGGATATTGAACTTGTAATACTATAAAGCATTGCAAAGAACCCTTGGAGAAATTCAAGTTATTTCACATATTCATTTCTTAAATGAGATTTTTCTTCCCCTTGATCTTTTAAAGAAAGAATTCACATAGAAATGATTAGGACTAACCTAAGTTTTTATGAAATTGCTAAAAGAAATGTTTGAAATATAAAACTGTTCTCAAATCCTTTGGTATGCAAAAGCATTGCACTGGCAGAGAAATATGCAGCTGAGCATACCATGATTTTAATTTTATGTTTTAAATCATTGTAATAAAATCCCAGATACTGATAGGCACACATTTTAAGAATCAACACAACTATTTCTTACATCTGTAATGACTCCTGTGCTGGGAAAGGTGCTGTGGCAGGCCTGCTTCAAGAGCCCAGAGACCTGGCTCTTGTTCCTGTCTGTCACTGTGCTGCTGCAGAGGGGACTCCAGCTCAGTCACCCTGGTTTCTAATTACCATGTCTATCAAGTAGGGATAAACAAACCTCACCAAAAACAAGACCTGATCAAAAGTCACTTGATCTCACTTCTAGCCCTAAGATTCAGTGAATATGCGAATTCGTGACTAAGAGGCACTGAGATTGTAATTTCTTAGGCACTGAAAGGCATACACACACATCAACACATGCACACACACACACACACACCACACATAGAACCCGCCCCTATGGCACTCTCAGGGAGTCATCAGAGGTTTTTCTCTTTCACTTTCAACCAACCGCACTCTCCTCTCATCCTCTCCTCACTCAAGGGTCCAGAAGCTTCTCAGCTCATACCAGTGTCCACTGGCGGCCCCTTCCTCCCTCTCCTGCAAGGCACTCACTCTTCCTAAAAGCAGCTGAGGCCGTCATGCCACTGCGTCTCCAATCTCGCGTCACAGAGTTTATATTTGGTCTGGCATGCAAGGCCTCGGCAAGCCAGCCTCATTTTTCCTTTTCAGTTCTATACCTCTCCTTTTCTTGACCCAGAGAAAATCTTGGCTCCAAACAAACTGAATTATGCACTAGCCCGAGAATTATAGGCCGGTGCCTGCAACCTCTTCCCCATTATTCTCTCTCACATGGAATGAGCTGGAGACGTTTTCTCAACCAATGCAAACTTACTTGTCATTTAATGTCAGGCCAACTCCAACCACTACTATGAAGTCCTCTTTTGCCTTTCCTCAGAACTCTGGTAACAAATCATGCCCTTATTATTCATCTGACTTTTTATGTTTACTCTCTTTGTTAATAATTGTACTGTCCCTGGACTCATGTTTCTTCCAACTTGGCCATAAAGTCCTTGAAGGATGAACCCCATCTTTCTCTGTCTCCAGCACTTACCAAAGCGTAGTTTAGACCTTAATGCATCAGACAAAAACAACTCTAAAAATATGCCCAGGCTCTTTATGTTATCCTTTTATTCATCAAATCGTCTACCAATTTGAGTATTTCTTATTTCTTTTCTAGAATCATCACCACCTGAAGTATATTCACTTGGCAAAGTGTGAAATGTATAGAAATCCAAAATACTTACAGATGTCAACATCCTTTCAAATCCTTACATTTATAAAGATCAATGAAAAATATAGGTAAAAGTATTAAATTGTTATTGTATCTCTTTTAAGTATATTAAACAAAATCCTAATTTTAGCGATAGCATTTATTACAATTATCTTCAATATCAAAAATTTCAAGGTCTTTCTTTTGTTCTCCCTTTGGCCAGTGTTGAAAACAACATAAAATAAAGATTATAATATTCTTCCTCGTGATTCAAAATTAAAATGTACTTGCAAATTTTTTAGCACTAACTTCTACATTCCATCTTATTTTTTCATTATGTTTTATGATGTTCAAGGGGAAAAAATAGAAAACTAAAGGTCTAAAGAGGTTGAAGACATAAGTGATTATCCTGGCTTTTCCTTCAGCAAACTTCTGGTTAGGCACCTATGTGGTTAAATCTGTCTGAGGGGAGAATATATCTTTCTCTGAGGCTTCTGCTAACTCCAGAAAGAAGGCTGCCAGTCTCTAGGACTCCTCAGGCTTAATTATCTCACTTTCTTCAAGCTTGGCTGTGTTTCTTTATTCTCAGAGATGCAGGAAGAAAGTGTTTGTGGAATACTCACTCCTCTAGTACTCTAAAGAGCCCTTTTGCCCGATTTTCTGAAGATTTCTTAGTTATCATTTCTTTTGCATTAAAATTTCTTGACTCATGGAATTTTTAAGTGAATATCCACTTCATCTATCTCATGACACTCTCAAGATCTGCCCTTTTGGTGCCTGAAGCTATGCAGGAAATTTCTCAGCAGGTAAATCTTAAGCTCAACCTGGAAGATAGCACCTGTGGAAGATTTTATGGCCAGGCCCCAATGGGAACATAGAAATTCCAACCTCAACCCCCACTTTCGAGGCACCAACATGGAGATCTGCAGGTGTTAGAGGCTTTAGAGCTGAGGACTAACTTCTACAGATACAGAAAATTCCAAAATCCTCCACTTAACATTATGCGAATTCCTCTCTTCAGATGTTGTTATCTGGAAACATTCTCAATGGTCTCTAAATCGTTTAAGGAGAAGAGACTAAGTTCTTCAAGTCAGTTGTGTAAGTTTTAGCCTAGCAGCTTGATTTTTGTAGGGCGTTGTTATAAACACATAGCCAGCATCTCATATTTCAGAGGCATTTATTTCAGATAAGTTTTTGGAAACCATTTAACTTAAACCTAACTGTCTTCTAGACTTAGCCGGGAAGAATCCTGTTGGTGTTTATTTGGCCAGTGATTCCAGTGGGAAAAAATTGTCTCTTGAGCTAGTTGTCTGGATCTTGTAATCTGCCTGCGTGAGTCACTTTTAATCAATGGCTCTCCAATGAGCTGGCCCACATTTTTCAAAATGGTTTCACTTACCCAAAAATGACCCCATAAAAAAGGACAGTGTGTATGAGCTCTATGCCCCACTGAAGAATTCACAAAACCTATCAGCTTATTAAATTCTTTAGAATTCCAGCATGGCCAAAATGTGATTGGCTTTGTGCAGTAGCACTTCCCAAATTTATTTAACCATGAAACTCCAATTTCAGTTTTCATTCAGCAGAACTGATATTTCTCAGAACAGACTTTGGTAGATGTTGGAAATGTCAGGTACTCTAAATGTACAAATGTACACCATTCTTTTTACTCCAGTTTAGAAAAGTGTATGTTAAGAATGTGACTGAGGATTCCATATACCACCAGGAACCTGGAAGGGAGACACCTGACTTGAGTTTACACATGCGTGCTTACGCTCTGTTCCACTGCAACTTTTATGGTATATTGGCAGCATGTCAACAGAACATAGGCTAGACAAGCTTCTCAAGCAGTCAATGGAATTTCTAATGGGATGACTAAAATTAAATTCTACTAAATATGTAAAGTCTCAAACAAAGGATTAGAAAATAGGCTCTTTTGCACAAAACTGCAAAGATGGAGTTTTAAATAATTTTTTTTAAAAAAAGCAATCAAAAGTAAGAACTGCAGCCTTAGCACTGTTTTCTTCATTAATGGATTCTGGAACAATAATAAGCCCTAGTTACATAAGGTACAAGACAGGCATCAGACAAGATGAATGGTCTGGTTTCTTAAAAACACAAAATAAGTGGTGGACATTCTCCTTGAAGGGAGCACAGGATAGAAGAGGTGAGACCCTAGCAATACTTTGGAAAGCAGAACTAGAAGGCCCAGTGCCTGTTGTGGTCTTGCTCTGTCATCCATGTCAACCAGAAAACGATGGGTCCTTCTTTAGCAATGTAGAGACAATCCAGGAGTTCCAGGTTTACTTGAATTCTTAATTGACTTTCTAATCTTCTAGCCAGTAATTTTTTCAACAATCAAGTTTGCTTTCAGAGAGTTAACTGTATAGGAGTCAAAGGAGGCCCACAGAATGGATGGATATATGTATTTGGTCAGAATTTGTATTTACCCAAACATTTATTACACATTTAGTTGGTTATTTTTCCCATAGGAAACTGGACAGAAGCCTGGGTTAGTAGAATCAAGCCCTATTTCTTTGATTTGAAAGGAGAAATAGTGGTGGAGATTGGCTGATCAGCTTCATTCCTTTCTTTGCTCCTCATGCTTGGTGATTCTTTAATTTTAGATGAGTTCCTGATACCCACCTTGCTTTTCTAGGCTAGCACTACCCAACCATAAGTCTAATTGCTGCAGGAAGTACTATCTATAGACTTAACACAGAACAGCAACAGAAAGACCTGCAAGGCAAGAGGGAGCAGGACCAACACACAGACAGAGGCATGTGTGGCATTGTGGACAAGATGGTTAGGCATTGTTGATTTGCTTTATGTCAAGTCCTTCGTGTGTAAAAATGAGAAGATATATTTCAAACAATATAAATATATCTCACAATTTAAAATAATAGAAAGACCATAAAACAAGCATTTCTTTGGGCCATACTTTGTACAATTCAAGAAATGGAAAAGGATGGAGTCTTATGGAAAGCATTCCCACATAACTGGGTTGGGTTTTTAACCATACATTGCAAATCACCAGAGTTTACAGAAGCAAGAAAATGTCTTACTTGGAAGCTGCAGAAAGCTAGATTCTTCCACAAACATGAGAGAGAGCTCTGAGGTCTTGAGTCTATAAGGTAATGATGTAGGCTAAAAAATATAAAGCAAAGATCTAGATTTATAGAAAGGGATAAGATGTAATAATTAGAATGGCTATTATTTATTTGGTGCTTTACATTTTACAGTGTAAAGCATTCCCATTCTTTACCTCATTTGAACACCATGAGGGAAATTCTATACACATTCATCCAAAATGCATGATAGAATATTCAGTTTAAGTATACTGTCATATTTAAGTATTCCATTATATTCATTTGAATTGAATAATTATAGAACCTGATTTTTATCAGTTAGTTTGACTCTGTGGTTTGACCTGGAAATACCACAGGAATCCCTGACCAAACTCTGTATCTTAATTTTGCATTTATAAAGTGTTATTTCACAGTTAAGAGTACTGGAGCCCAGGGACATTAGACTTACTTATTTATTTAGCCCCAAATAACACACCCTAAAATTCAACTAGAGGTCTGTATGATTCTAGAACTATGTTCTGTCCCTTGCACCATGCTTTTCTTATGGAACTACAGTGCATCCTCTCTGGTTACAGCAAGAGTTCCTAGTATAAGCCTTACAATCAAGAAGAACCCACAAAGAATGTATCAAGTTACTTAAAATGAAGTAAACCTCCAAGTAGGGGCCCCCTTTACAGCTTGGTGAGTTTCCATTAGTTATGACCCTGATATCTCTCTAACTCACTGTCTTATGGTAGGCTGTGAGTTAAAGTAATACCTCAAGTCTGACCTTCCCACAGGCACACCAGTGAAGTTCTTGCAGTCTTCCCTGGATATTCCTGAGAATCTGAGGGGTTTTCTTAGGGGTTCCCTTCCAATGGTTTGTGGACTCTGGGGCATTCCTTCTTCATGTTTTTACATTTCTGATCAACAACGATACTCAACCCCAATTGCTCACAATGCCTTCTGTGTTTCCTAAAACATGCTAGTATATTAAACATTTCCTAGTATATTAAACATTGCCAATCATGGTGTACTATAAAGCATGCTGTAACCCCACAAAGGTGAGATCATCAAATTAACTCACTGCAAATCTCATCCAACTCCCTGATGTTCTCATAGAGACCCTTCAACATCTTCAGTCTTCCTCAAACACCTCCATCCATGCATCTGGACAACAGGGAGGTTAGAGAAAAATGCTACCACAAAAAGACTAATTCTAATACCTCCAGCCTCTCCTTAAGCCAAATAAATCCATATGGAAATCAACTTAGGCCCACAATTCTTCAACCTCATCAGACAAACCCAAATAAGTCTCAATTCCTTTAGACCTTGCCTGGACTCTCCTGGCTGTATATATAGTTAAAAATTTGATGACTAATGCTAATGTTCCTGCAAATTCCTTGGGCCACAGCTTGCTAACTGGGGCATCCATTCTCTTGTTGCTCTCCTTGAGGTCTTACAGGAAGCCATCCCTGGGATGCATGAGGACCTTCTCTCGGCCTGCAGCCAGGGAGGAGGTGGGCTGGCATTTCAAACTTCCTGTAGCGTTTTACAAATAAGATTGCCCAATGCAAGTGCCCCATCTCTTCTGTTCTGCTAGGAAAGTCTTCATTGCAGTAGCAGAAATGGGCATATCTCGTTAAGAACTGAGCCAGTCTACCTGCCCCGACTTTTTTCCTATCTTGGTAAAGAATGTTAGATGGAAGACCTTTGAAGTTCCCTGATATAAATAAAGCACATGTGGGCTCCACTTTATTAGATGTCAGAAGCCAGACTCATCTGACCTGTCGGCCTGTCCTGCCCCCACTTTTTAAAACAATTTTCTGTGTTCTGTGATTATTTCACCATTTTATTTCTCTTAGCTTTTATTGCTCAGCCAGCCCATTTCACCTGAGGGAACTTCATCTCCACCCTCTGCGAGGGCTGTGAGAGGCAAGGTTTATCTTGATGTTTATCTTACCCACATCTCACTGACAAAATTGGAATACTATTCTTTGTCCCAGGTAGGAACTTCCTCCAGAAATGGACCCGCCCTTTATCAGCAGACTCTGCATGAATCCAGGTCCCACTCCTAAGGTGGAGACTTTGGAAAAGCCAAAATGCATTCAGAATAATGTTAACAATGATCACATATTTAAAGCACAGAATAACAGGAAAGTAGAAGGCTCTAATTGTACTGGTAGTATCACCTAGCAAAAGAACATGAGTTTTAGAGTCAGGGAGACCTACATGTAAATCTCAGTTCTTTTTTCATCTTTTTTTTTTTTTTTAATACCAGAAATGGAACCCAGGGGGGCACTTAACCATTGGGTCACATCCCCAGAACCCTCCTTTTTGAATTTTTCTTTGAGAAATGGCTTCTCTGAGTTTCTTAGGGCTTTGCTAAGTTGCTGAAGTTGTCTTTGAACATGCCATTCTCTTTCCTCAGCCTCCTGAGCCCAGCTGCATCTTAATATATTGTGACCATGATCATTTACTTTACGTTCTGAGTTCTAGTTTCTTTACCTAAAAGCTAGGACTTATATGTATTGTACAGATGATTCATGTTATCTAGTATCTAGTAAAAGATATTAGAAACAATGGGAATGAAAACCTGTGTATAATAGAAGTCAGTTTATGCTCTTTCACAGTTAAAGGAATGTTGTTCCTAAAAGTTTGAAAAATTTGAGGACTAAATCTCTTGCACTATGAACATAACAGAAACAATCTCCTGTCCTTTACTCAAACATAAATCTCACCATGTAGGAATCCCTGAATCAAAGCATCTTGAAATACAGAAATGTTGGTCATATCAATTGTTCTACATCAAAGTAGAATCCATATGAAAATAAAAAATAAACCTGCATTTTAGGTTAGTATATGACAATTTAAGGTAGCAAGTAAAGTTTTAAATTAACAAGCATTTATTTTTATGTTCTGAGTTGAAGTCAGCCTTGTTTTCACCACTAGAGAAAAGAGAAAGAAGGAACATATGTGTATATATATATATACACACACAGTCACTCATATATACGTGTGTGTGTTGATAGTCATAATTCATATTGATACAAAGAAAATCCTATTATAATTTATCAATATTTTTCTTGAATTTTCCTCTAAAGCAAATGCTTTGTTGTACAAAGTTTGTTTTCTATTTACAAGGCACACTTTCTATATGAAAGATCATATAAAAGAAAAGAAATTCCCATGAAGATGAAATAGTGTTCTTGGTATATGACCAAAATTTTGCTAAAGATATTTCAAGGAAGTAGAATAAATACAAATATTATTAGATTATGCATAAATGAATATAATTGGTTATAGTGTAAGGAATGAATAATATTGGGAACTGGCAAATTGTCCTGAGATGTGGCAAGTTGATAAGATGCATTTTAATTATCATCTGAACATATTACTTGTTGTCAAAAGAAATGTTCTATGTTCAGCAGGAGCATCTGGTATCACTCCTCTTACTCTGGGAGAATCAGCTGCAGCAATGTGTCAGACACTCTGGCATAGACACTGGATGCTCCCATCCTCTGTCAGTACACTTATGACTTTACAAATGGAGGATTATAAAAAAAATGTTTAAACCAGTATGGATATGCCAGGTAAAATAAATATGAGTTAGGATATACATGGTCTTGATTCAGTTGTAAACCCCTTGATTTTATGAATTTCGCTACATACAGAAGGGGGAGTTTCATGAGGCTAATCAGTTTCAGACATAAATTTTAAGGAAATGAGGGTTTTTTTTTTCTCAAGGTCCTCAAAATTTTTATAGTTATAATATAAATTTTAAACTGAAAATTGAAAAAGTTCACAATCCATAAAATGCCCATGGCATTTCCAGAACACTTTTAAATTGCTACAATATAAGTCGAATATACATTTATCTATTTCTCAGTGGAGTATTCTCCCTTGTTAACTAGACTGAAAAAAGGCAATAAAATTCCAAGCTGCCTAGGAAAGTCTTTCTGATAAAGGATCATAAGAGCTACTCAACCAGCAAATGTCATATGCAGGGACAACCTGAGAAACTCTCATTCCACTAGTCACTGCTAAAAATTTCTCTACTGAAGACTTGTAAATGAATGAAAACTGAAATAGCTCAGATTTGTCTAAATAATCAAAGAACAGATTTTTAGCATCTCTTTCATGGGAAAGCTTACATTAACCAACTCACTTTCTTCTGCATTTACTTTATATTTTCTCAAATCAAAAGTTTTTTGGTTTTTTATGAGTTGAGAGCAATAGTCATGTGAAGGTGCTAACCAAGCCAGTGGTATTCCCTGGTGGTTTGAAGGAGTCCATGTGGTTGGAAAAGAAGCTCTTAGAAGAGGGCTAGGCATCTTACCAAGAGGTGTAGAGAAAGGCCTGGGGTGCATCCCAAAATCTTACCTAATAAATCATGTTACATCAGGACACAACTCACCATTCTGGTCATCTCAGGTGACCCCAAGAGCATAAACAATGGAAATCACCAAGTAACCTCAAAATCTCACTTAAACCACTGGCTTTAAATTTTTAAGATTTTCATTAAAGTTGCTAAACTTAAAAGATAAAATAACTTAAAAACTCCTCTCAAAGTTGCTAGAAAGGAAAAGAAAGGCAATATATATGGAAAAAAGAAGAGAGGAACTAGAAAATCTGTATCTGGAAATCTGTACATAGAACTGGGAGTAATTTTTTTCTTAATAAAACTTTAATATTCAAAGATAGAAGAACATTGCATCATGTAACATCATTGTTGTAATTTTTTTTATTTATTTATTTTTGTTACCAGGCATTGAACTCAAGGGCACTTGACCACTGAACCACATCCTTAGCCCTATTCTGTGTTTTTTTTTTAATGTAGAGACAGGGTCTCACTGAGTTGCTTAGCACCTCACTGTTGCTGAGGCTGGTTTTGAACTCACTATCCTCCTGTCTGAGCCTCCCAAGGTGCTGGAATTACAGGCATTTGCCACCGCACCCTGCTCATTGTTGTAAAATTTAAAGGATATTTTAGTTATGCTGACTGATGCCCAATTAAACATGAATCAATTTTGGATCTCGCAGCACTTTGCAAAACAATGATGAATATTTAGTTTCAATTTATTGAGAAAGCTATTTCATCTCAGCCTCAGCACAATCTCTGGTTTTACATATCATAATAAAATGTGGTTGAAAACTTCTCTAATCACTTTTACTCACAGCAATCTCTTTTTGCTTTTGAAGTCATGTCTTTGTCCCTTACTTGACAATTCGAACACATGGTTACTTTGTAATATTCCCTAAATCTTTTCCTTAAATATTCATTTCATTTTCTTTGTGAATATGCCATGCCTTTCCAGTTATATTTCAAGCTCTTCAAGTTCACAGAGTCTCTGTATATCCCAAAGCATGTAGAACTAAGTGTCCACTGCAGGCTGGATCAATGTAAATGGTGAACCTAGTAAAACCATATATTGGATTCTAGATTTGGACTTTAAACTTGCTCTCAGGGTTGGAGTTATGGCGCAGTGGTAGCGTGCTCGCCTAGCACGCGGGAGGCACTGGGTTCGATCCTCAGCACCACATAAAAATAAAATAAAGCTATTGTGTCCACCTACAACTAAAAAAATAAATAAATATTAAAAAAAAAACTTGCTCTCTTATTTTCTAACACATCACTCCTAAATTACTTATTAGGCCATCACACCTAGGAAATTCAAATGAGAAAATAATGCTCAGATTTCCCTGCATAGTCATCTTGGTCACTTCCCATATTCTCTGGTATCTGGTAGTAGGTAGATTAGACAAATAAAGGCATATGTTAAGCCTTTCTTGTCTTGTCTCACCAGGGTCATCAATTTCCACATCAACAGGGTCATCATGGGCTTCTCATTAAAGCAGAGTTCAAGAACAGAACCAGGAATGTGAGGGTGGATTCATTGATTCATTCATTAATTAGCTGTGGAGTCCAGCTATGTACCAGACACTATTCTAGGCACTGAGACTGCAATAAGGAACACAATAGACAAGTTTCCTGCTTCTGTCAATCTTCTGTTCCAACAGGCAGTGGGTGAAACAGCAGGAAACAGACAATAAATGAGCACAGTCAAAATGAACAAGAAATAATGTTTAATAATGATAAGTGTTTCAAATAAAATAAGATAGAAAGATATACTAGAGATAAGGGGCATTAGATGGATGATAATTTAGGGAGCATGGTCTGATAAGATCTTGCTTGGAAATAGACATTTGGACTGGCACCATAGCGATTTGGAGAAATCAGCCCCTGAGTTTCATGAGCAGAGAATTTGCTGCTGAAGAAAGAGCGAGCATCTTACGGAAACTTGAGCACAGAGAACTGAGAGAAGGCTGATGAGGTTAGACAGCAGAGAGCAGTGGGCAGAGTGGTACAAAAAGAGATCAAAGAAGTCAGACAAGCAGGGCATCTGGGAACTTATAACCTTGGGAATGATCTGGGATTTAATTCTAAGTGCAGTTGAAATTGAGAGGAGGGTGTGACACAGATGTGGCATACTCGGATTTAACTATTCACAAGATCACTCTGATTGGAAAAGGGACAAGTGTGGAAGTGGGATATGCCACTGAAGTAGTCAAGCTGACTTGAACTAAAGTGATCATTGAGGTAAAAAAGAAGAATAGGTGATTTCAGGATAAGTTTTGAAGGTGTTGCTGAAGAATTGGAAGACAGAGTAAACGGCAAAAATAAGCAAGAGTAGTTTATTGTGTTTTGGACTGAAAACCTGGTGGACAATTAAGCCAACTATTAGAATGGGGAGGAACCTATTGGGAGAGTTGGAGATAGAAACCAAGAGTTCTGTCCTGTAATGTCAGCTGGGAGATGACTTGCACACTTCCATGTCAAAACTTCAAGGTGTCAGTCAAGGAAGGGCAGAGACTGAGGGATCAAAAGATCTCAGGGATCAGCATTTTAACATTCAGAACAGCAGGTATGTAGGTTACAGAAACAGCAATGTTCCTTTCCTTGAGGAGCCAACAGAGCATTGGAGAGACAGGCATGTCCAGAGCTGATTTGCATTATAGGTAGGACTCTTGACAATTAACAGGCCCCAAGAAAAACACTTTAGGGACAGTAAGAGGAGGTGACTAATTCTGACTCCTATCACCTTTGATACCCACTGCTAAGTTATTCTTCCTGTAAAACATCTCTACCTTCCCGCTTAGCTTCCTTTGGGTCTCAGTCCATATCTCTTCAGGCCCATCAGTTTTAAAAGACTGTTAGTGAAAACTGCAATTACTTTCCATGGCTAATTCTTTAATGTCATCAACATTTAATAAAGTCAAAGATTATCTGTGACAGTGTTGTTGGGCTGAGCTTCTTCTATGGGCTTCCAGGGTTCACCTTTTAGGGGCCTTCATGTCCTTTGATGGGTCATATACTAAAGTACAGCCTCAAATCAACTGTAGCAACTTTTGACAAAACATACACACACCTCTGTTGGAACTCTGAGTGTCAAGGACCATATGATCTTTGATGCTTAAGTTCTCAAAGCACCCTGAAATTCCTGAGGTTACATTTAAAAAAAAAATTTTAATGGAATGCATGGTTTATAAGTATTAGGAAAAGTAAGGGATGGTGAAATCCATTACAAAATGAGTTTATGTTAAGGCAAAATGATTTTCAATTCCTCATGCTTTTCTCAACATAAAGGTTTATTATACCTTAATGTGTATTAACTGCAAACATTACAGCCCAGGAAGTCAAGAATTTGTGAATTAACTAACAAGAATTTACATCATGAATGGGGGTAGGCTTTAGAAGATTCACACAGAATAATAAGCAAGTATACACAGACACACAGACACACACACACACATGCACATGCACACACACTCACTGTTTAAACATATGCCAAACTGGTTGGTATTTATTTATAAATAATAAGTCCAAAGGAACATGCCTGATAGACAAATAAGTATAAATTTCAATCAAAAACATATTTTTTGGAGAATGTGCTCTTTGTCAATAGCAAACCAAATCTCATAAATAGCTGGGTACCACTTACAAGCTTCCTGCCTCCTCTAGTGCCATGAGCTATGCCTCCTCTGAAGTGTTACTCCCTCATTAGAGAATCAGAGGATGTCTGATCTGGAAAGAACCTTTAAGATCATTCAAATTGGCCGTCTTGTCCACCTTGTCCTCTTACAGGGACAGCGGGGAGAGCTTTACTGTGGCTCACTTCACTAGGTGCGCTTGGCTCTGAGGCTGAGTTTTCTCAGGGGACTGCCCAAAGTGAGTCCAGGGGAAATCCAGTCTGCAGGCAGTCAGCCTCTGGCTGGGCTTCATCCTGTGGAAGAATGTGGGCTCTGCTGCTGGGGAGCAGGGGAACAAGATGAAGTTCCAAAAGGCACATATGGCCTGCTGTTATCTTAGCCTCTACCAAAACAGGCCTCCGTTCTTCATTTATTTCTCGAATCCTGGTAGTCAGTTCATGGAATAGAGGCATCTGCTCTCATTTAAAAACAAGTTAGAGAGTATTAGATTCAGTGTTTTTTTTTTTTTTAAAGAACTTTAAGTTTGGAGAAAAGCCTTTGTTTAATCACATCAAGTCTGTGTCACAAGCTGAAAAATGCCAGGAAATTCCAAACTAAAGGCAGATACTTCATCCATAACTCATGCCATGGGGCTTATTTTTATTCTTTCATATGCCTGCAAATAGTGGATGAAGCATCAGAAAAACTATCTTTCTTTTTTTTTTTTTTTCAGTCTTGTCAGTTCATGTCATAACCTTGGCACTGCTCTCTCTCCCTTTTTAATCTAATAAGAATATATGATTATACTGATCCTGTTCTCCTATTTCTTGTTAGTGCTGAACAAGCACTTTTGGCACTCACAATTCAAATTACTGCCATGTTGCTCTGTGCCTTAGTATGTTTGGCTAGGAAGTAAAGTGTCTTGACCTGTCATCTGTCTTTAAGGCCTGAGAAAGAAATTATTTTAGCATTCTTGCTCTTAGCTCATATATATATAAATCTGTGATCAGTGACATGTCTGAAGTTAACACAAAACTATGAAGAACAACAACAAAAAAAAGCAAAGAGGATGGGATGAATGGGGAGAGGAATGGGCAAGAAAAATATAACAAAGACCCACAAGCAGAAGAGTATCAAATGTCTTGCTTTGTGGCTAGCTGTGGGTTCTGGATTTTATAAATGGGATGAAGAATGTATGTAACTCCAAAAACATGTAACTCCCTTTTAAATGTGGAAAGTGTTCATTTTTCAAACTGAATTTCTGTCTTGAGTTGTGTGATACATAATAAAAACATGGAGCCTGTCCCAGACATAGCACAATTCACCTCTTCGAGCATTTGAAAACTCGATCACCTCAGCCATCTGAGAATAAAGGAGAAAAACTGGAACTAGCAGCAGGCCTAGCCTTTCCTGATTATGATCATCAGTCATTACAACAAAAGAGCAAAGCCTAACAGAGAACTGTGACGAGAATACAGCTGTAGTGAAATGGACGATGATCTGCCACAGACTAAACTTTAAGATCAGCTTATTATTAAGTGCTTTCTGAAGACCAATCACCAACATGCTCTGCTTACTGTAGAGGTCAACTATAAGACTTGCTCTCCATGAGCTTCCTGTAGGATACAGAGTATAAAATAGCCCCTGGGTAGCCACCAGGACTTGCAAATCCATGGATAGGAATTGGTCATAGGGACATAGTAACCACTCCTGCAGTGGATTGGCCCAGGATTTTGGAATCACACTTGGTTTGGGATCTTATTTTAACTCACTCCTTCACCAGTATTCCCTAGGCACCTCCTCTGTCAGTTTCATGATCAGATTCATGATGCAGCAGGAGGAGAGAAGGAGATAAAATCAACTCCTTCACGAAGCTTACAGGAGAGCATGAAACACAGGTATTAGCAGTCATACATGTTTACAATCCCCAATTGTACTGAGGGAAAAGTAGGAGATTATAACCTGGATATGGTTTAAATGTGTCCCTCAAAGTTTCCTGGTTTGGACGTTTGGTCCCTACTTTGGTGGTATACAGATGGCGTGGAACTTGGAAAAGGTGGAGCTTGGTGGGAGGTCCTTTGATCAATTAGAGTGAGCCCTTGTTAAAGAATATGGGACCCCTGTCACTCTCTGTCATCTTGTCTTAAGATGTGATTTCTTTTTCCATCTGTAATCCTGCATGGGGCCCTTGTCGGAGCTAGCACTACAATGTTTGAACTTTCAGCTTCCCAAACCGTGAGCTAAATAAACTTTTCTTTATAAAGTTAGCCTGGTTCAGGTATTTTGTTATAGTAATAAAAAACAGACCTACACAAAAGGTAATGCTAGTATAACAAGGACTCAATTTAGAGTAGGGTATCAGGTGAAGCACTTGTAATGCCAAAGTCAGGAGGATGTCATCAAGCCTGCTGGATGACATGGGGCAAAGGAGAGATCCCAGGCAAATAACATGGATTATAGTCCATGAAAGAGTGCAATGCATGGGGTTGAAAGGACCTTGATGATGTATCAATCTTCCTGAAGCTCAACCTTCTCATTAGTGAATCATTCAGATTCACTAATGTCAGTAACCACCACATATTTATATTAGAAAATAAATCATATTTAGCATCTTTACTGAGACAGAAAAATGTTCTGGAAAACCTTCTGAAACCATACTAAAGTTCAGTCAATGCCTTCTAAGGAGCATAACAACCCTAATAGAGGAAAGTATATAAAATATTTACAGTGCCATGAGGAGGAAACAACAAGGGGAAGACATAATGTCTGCAGTGGGAGATAATTAATAATGGAACGCTCGAGGGTCAGCTCTGTTTTTTACATTTAACAAAGTACTCAATTTATGAGACAGTACATTAAAAAGTTCATATAACTAAACACACAAACTGGCTTGTTTGTTTTGGATCATTCAGTGTCTGAGAGTGAATTATTCATTCAAGCATTAATAAATTAGATTTTTTTTTCTATTTGGCAGTTGAGAAAATTTACTTAAGGAAATAAAAGAGATGTCTACCAAGTTTGGACTGGCCAATGCACTTTTTTAAAGCTGCCTCAAATCTCAACTCTCCAAAAGTAAGAGAAAGTTCAAGTTATTTATTAATGTGTGCCTTCTACTCTAGGTTTACAGTACATTAAAAAATAAATGCATGAGAACAACAACTTGCCTGCATATTCTAACCCAGTGATGACATTCTTATGGGAGGAGAAAGAATCTTCTGGAGGAATCAAATCCAGCAGAATTTTCCTCTGTCATGAAATAAATTTTTAATGATACTTCATTCCCTTTTAAAATGCCACTTCTGTATATTTTCACCCCTTACTTAAAGCTACTTTTATGTTCTCTTAGAAATGTGTTTCTGGGGACTTTGAACTTCTGAAAACAATTACAGTTTTAGCTATTCTTATCTAGAGTCAATAGGAAAATGTCCTTCTATCCATAATTTGACACACACACACAAAATAATTCCCTAAATTATGGTATATCATCAAAGATCCGTTAGAATTCAAATTTTTCTTAGAAGAAAAATAAAAGATTATTAATTTGACATTCCCCCCAAATCATGATTATTAACTTCACTTTTAGTCTGTTTTCTCTGTGGATTATTCCAATACTTCTCCCCAAAATGTATCTTCTAATTTATTTCTTCTACTTTCTTTGATAAGTTTAGTAGAAAGTAAAATAACACAGTGTGACTTTTTCCTGTTTACTTATGAATTGCAGTTTGTACACGTGCTTTGCAATTTTTACAGCTGGATCATAGACAATATTTCTTGGAATCAATCACTCTCTATCCTTTCCAGCTCTCTCCAGCTTTCTTTTATTGAGCATCAGCAAATGCGTTCATACTCTGTGATAGCTCCTAATGCCAAGGGAGGGAAACACATAACACTGGAATGTCAGAATAGCCCTTTAGGGTTGTTTTCTCCCTTGCTCTGTCTATAGTTTAGCAGAAAACCACACTCTTTCTTTCAATTGAAGAATTTATATAAAGCATCTTTCCAGACCCTGGTACATAATTGACAAATGGAATAAAAATTCCCTTCCCTTTATCCTTTTTGCATATCTTGCTTAATATTTGATGCATTACTGCTAGACAACTGATTTAAATTGTAGCTGAATGAAATTACATATGATTCCCTGGCTAAAAATTTATTAAATACATTTCTTGAGTTTAATCTATGGATTTGAATTAATCCTGCACTTCATTTTTTCTCTCATTCATAGTATCTGAGTCTGTTTTTCTCAATTTTTCTTTTGCTCATCTCCTGTGTTCCTATTTGCCCCAATATTTCTTTGCTCCTTTAGCTACTACCAGAAGTTGATTGCTGAGTAAGATTTCACAGCCAGTGATATATTCTTATTAATCAATGAATATCTGCTTATAAGTATAGAGTGCCTACTCTGTGTCTAGCACCTGCTAGATTCTGTTAGGTAGAAATAAGATATCAGATGTGAATCTGAAGTTTTCTTGAACACAAAACAATGGTTAAACAATTTAGTTCTAAAGTCACATTAAGTAATGTAAAGTAAATTCAGAGAAAAAGCGAGATAATTGTACTGCAAACTAGACAGGAATCACAAACTTCATTTTAGACATAAGACAGTTGTATCTTAGTAAAGTAAACTTGCCTGGTGCTTTCTGATATTATATATAGAACAATCATGAAAAGACAGTCTTCATGACCTGAGTTCAGAGCCTTCTCACTATAATGAATGCAATAAAAATGTTCCAAGCTGCTAGAATCACACAGTAATGATTTTCCATGGATGGATTGCACAGAAGTAAGGCTATGAAAAAATAAATGTTATTTATTTTCACCTGTAAAAAAAATCTACTTATTGGTTGTAGAACAGGGGAAAAGGAGCTAAACATTAAGTCTTATGTAACTCTTAGGTTTGCATAGTAATTATTTTTAACTACTTAAATGTCTAAAAATGATTTTTATATAAAAAATCTTAGTTTAAAATATCTAGCTTATGTATTATAAGTCATGAAGATGAACAGAAATTTTCTTTATTTACCAAAAACAAGGTTCAAGTTCAGCTTCTTCTGAACAGTAGGTTTTAAGATGCAATTCTACTTGAAGGCTATTTGAATTCTTGACTTACACTTTCACTTCCCCAGACCCTATAAGAGAAGTATCATTACCCATATTTTATATATGAAGAAAAAAAATTTTGGTGGTAATCAAATATAGAAAGGTCACTTACTTTTATTATTCCATCATTAAGTTAGTTATACAGAAAGGACTGTAAACATAACTGCTCTTCATGTTACCCTTTTGTGATACTCTTTTAAAAATCATCTTAAGTATACCTTTTCCCTCACATCCTCACCAGCATTCATGCGTTGCTGGTGGGACTGCAAATTGGTGCAACCACTATGGAAAGCAGTATGAGATTGCTCAGAAAACTTGGAATGGAACGACCATTTGATCCAGTAATCCTACTCCTTGGTTTATGCCCAAAGGACCTAAAATCAACATACTACAGTGATGAAGCCACAATCAATGTTATAGCAGCTCAACACACAACAGCTAAATTATGAAACATACGTAGGTGCCCTTCAATAGATGAATAGATAAAGAAGATGTGGTATATAAACACAATGGAATATTACTCAGCCTTAAAGAAGAATGAAATTATGGCATTTTCTGGTAAATAGATGGAGCTGGAGAATATCATGCTAAGCAAAATAAGCCAATCCCAAAGAACCAAAGGTCAAATGTTTTCTCTGATATGTGGATGCTAACTCACAATAAGGTGGGGGGAGGTTCTAGGGAAGAATAGAGGTACTTTGAATTAGACAGAGGGGAGTGAAGGGAGAGAAGGGGATATGGGGGTAGGAAGGACAGTAGAATGAATCAGACATTATAACTCTATGTATATATATGATTACTTGACCTCTGTAATTCTATACCATGCAACAAGAAGAATGAGAAGTTATATTCCATTTATGCATAGTGTATCAAAGTGCATTCTACTGTCATGTATAACTAGAACAAGTAAAAAAATTAAAAATCATCTTAAATTTGCTCTTGTCTCCCTGCTAACACAGGGTTGTGGCTCAATCATAGCAGCAGATATCCAAGGGGATGCAGTTTTGTTTTCACTGATGTTCACCCCACCAATGCTCCATTAGTTATACTCACTTGAGACTCTCAAAGCTGTGACACCACCATGAAAGTGCCTGCTGGGTGACATTTTGGGTGACATTTTGCTAGAAATAGCCTACATAAGATGAGCCCTAGCTGTCTTCATTCATTTATCTCTATGCTTAACTTGGTAATGCGTGAATTCTTGATAGCAGACCAAGTCATGGGCACAGCACATTTGCTCCTCCATGCTATGGGTCCTGTTGCTGAGCCCTCCTCTAGCCCCTCAGTCTGAGACCCCCACTCCCTAAGGCTATAGCATGGAACCAAAAAATCTCATCCAGTTCAGCCCAATGGAGTTGGATTTAATTGTTAGGTCTCTATAAATCTAATAAGTTCAATTGCTGCTACAAATACTTGTTTGTTCATTAATCATTTATTTAGCAAAGATTGTTGATTATCTACTGTTGATAAACTAAAAGGTATTTTGTTATCATTGGTGGTACAAATAATATGTTTCCTTTCCCCAAACTATTTGAAATTTAGTAAGGGAATCACCTTTATTCAACATAAGGAACATTAAAGCATCAACAAACTATCTGGAGGGTACACATTTGGACAGAAACCCTCACTAGATGCTCTCAGTCCTACCTGAAAGCATTTACTCCACCCGTAGGTAATTCCAGCCCTCATCATTGACCTCAGCACTCATCGATGTCTTCTCGAATGCAAAGCCCTTCTTGGAACCATCTTCCCAGACATCAAAATATGGGGGGTATAAGGAGTCTGACACTTGACTGTGTTAAGATTTTTTAACAAGACATTCTCAGAGACAAATTCCAGGAGCATGTTTTCTCCCTATGAAGAGACCCCCAAGGTGATTCACAGGTATGTAATACATGGACTTTACTTTCAAAAATCCTGTGGGACTTCACAATCTCCTCCAAATAGAGGATAGCACAATATGTTTTCACAGGGCCATGGCAATTGAGAAACCTTAATGTGCTTGCTTTCTTGCACTTACATCATTTTGCTGGTCAACCTTCAGTGCTATCCTCTATTTGGAGGAGTTTGTGAAGTCCTGCAGGATTTTTGAAAGTAAAGTCCATGTATCACATGCTTGAGATTCACTTTGGGTGTCTCTTGAAAACATGGCTTTCTACCACCACGCTACAAACAGGAATCGCTGGGACCCTAAATCAGCATCTTAATATACCCTCTAAGGAAAATTCTAAGTTTACAAACTTCACTAAGAGGAACACTGGACTGGAAATCCCAAAGCCCTCACTGACCTCACATCTAAGATTCTAAAATTTATATTGGATAATCACACATATCCCATAATTCTAAATATTTTCATTATGTTTCCTTTCCCCAAACTATGTCATTCTCTTGTATACTTTTTACTATCTCTCTTGATGTTTTTTCTCCAATACTTAATTCTGTGGGGCTTTTATTCCTCCTCATTTAGGATGTCTCTTAACTTACGAATATAAAAAAGGATACATTTTACTTTGTGCACTTGGACAACCAGAGATGCAACTGATTTAAGGAATACTGGAGCATGGAACACTGATGGCAACCTTGTGCTTGAGAAATTCATTTGGCTTTAAACAAAAATCATAAATTTTTAAATGTGGAAGAGAGGAAAGCCTATGTTTATGCTCTATTTATTATTAACCTAGCCCTCTAGGACTTGTACTTTATTTGCCCTTTAACTAAAATGTAGATGTTAAGCCTATAGTTAATAAATAAGAGATGTCTTTAAAACAGGTATTTTAAAAAGTCTACAAGGAATTAGCTCTGATCTTGTAAAGCCGATGCATTTCATTAGACAAGATACTCTATTTAAACAATTAAAGGTTTTCTCAATGAGCATTTATTAATTGAGCCCTAGGAACATAGTAGAGGCCCCATTCACTTCTTGTCAGATGAATTGAGGACACAGTGCAGAGCTATTTGGCAGGTGGCCACACTGTAAAGCAGCAGGACGTATTTGGCAGATTTATATTGTACATTGCCAGAGTTTTGCCATTTGGCTTGTTAGCATACTTCTTTTTTCTTTTCTTTGTATAAAAAATATGTATTTTTCTCAGCAGAATTATGATTCATAGTTATAATTGGCATCATGTTAATTATCAACAATCACACTGAAGCATGACTTTGTAAAATATTTTGTAAAACATATGTAATATTTTGACAATTTTCTCCAAATCACAGAGCTGTCTCTAATGGGAAGGTAATTGATTGATATTGATCTACAATTACTAATTGTCATTGTCTGCGTTCTTTGTGTATATCCCATCTATCTGCAAAGTATGGAAATCATACCTTGTATGAATGCAAATCATATAATATAATCTTATTGACATTGTTAACATTGACAAAGATGAATATTGAGCCTCATATTAAAATAGTCTTATGTACCAGAATAACATCTACTACAGTAGCTTAAAAATATTAAGCCATGGAGAAACATTACAATGCATAGTAATGATTGATCCAACATATCCCTTAGTATATATTTTATGACCAAGGATTTATAAATGATAGATAAGAATTTATTCTCAATTGGCATAAATACTATTGAAGATTGTGAAATTAGTGGAAAGTTAGGGTTTAAGAACCATTTTCATAGAATTTGTGGCTAAACACCTATTCTGGGGGAAAGGAGAGTAAAAGAGGATAATAAGAGGTAGAAAGAAAACCAACAAAAAAATAAACACCGAAGTTAACCTGTGTTCTACAACTAGAAATTGTGATATATTGAATATGTTAATTGGTAAATAAAAATTTTGTTTTTATAAATTTATTTTATTATTTAAGGAAAGAAATTTAGTTGTGGTACATGCTTGGATTATATGTAATATTTAAAAGTAGTGAAAGTGATCATGATAGGTTGTGTGTTTCCAAACATGTTTTTCTGGCAAAATTTGGGGTACTATGTTTTTACTTTATTTTACAATAAAAATATTTATTTTAAAAAATAAATAAATAAATTTATTTTATAATAGAATGAATTTTGACATACTGTATACAAATGAAGCACAACTCCTCATTCCTCTGGCTGTACATGGTGCAGAGGCACTCCAGTAGTGTATATAGGGTGGTAATGTCTTGTTGGCATATTCAAACTTTTTAGGAGACATTTATTTCTCTATGCTATTTTTTACTTACTTATGTACAATGGTTTTTTTCTTTCTTTTTCTAGGCAATACACACCCAGGTTATGACATTAGTAGAAACGGATTTTAAGGTCAGACTGGTAAAAGTTTCAAAAGGTAACATCACTACATAATGACTTTCTTACAGAGATGTCCCCTCATCTTCAAAAATCAATAAATGTTTGTGCAATGACTTAAAAATTCAACAGTGGATCCCAACACAGAAATTGATACAGGCACAACAACTGGAATTAAGTGAGAGCAATTCCCTTTAGAAAACAAGGATAAATCCTGACAAAATTAGAATTTTCTAAAAACTATATTTTTTATATTAAATTATGAAAATATGCCTTGGAGCAGTGGCATATGCCTATAATTCTATCTACTTGGGGGGCTGAGTCTGGAGAAAAACAATTTCAAGGCAAGCCTTGCCAACATAGAAATACCCTGTCTCAAAATTTAAAACTTAAAAGAAATTAAGCCTGAATATGTAGCTCAGTGGTAAAATGCTTGCCTAGCATGCATAAGGCCCTAAGTTCAATACCACAAAAGAAAAAGAAAAAATCAGTAAAATACCTAAAGGCTAAAAAGAAGGGATATAATGTAACTCAACTACATGAAAAAACACACGTGCACACAAACATGAAGTACAATTGGTTATATAAATACAACCTACTATGATTAGATTATTCAATCCAAGAATTTATTCTCCAGATATTGTAACATTCTACACCACAGTCAATTATAATACTGCTGGATTTTACCTTGCTTGATATATTACTTCAGGTCATTAGGAAAGTAAAAGTCTTGAAAGATATTCTCTTCATGTGTTCGTAACTCCAACTTCTGGCCTCCACTATTTCAAAACACCTTATAAAGATACCTGGCATAAGTAAAAGATTTGTTATTTTATTTTCTATTTTTGCTAACTCTATTATGAACCTGTGACAGCTGGTTGCCAGAAATTAATCTCTCACTTTTATTAATAATCAGATATTACTTATTTACTGTTAGAAAAAATAGGCAATCATGTAGACTAAAGATATTTCATTTTGAACATTTTGGAATAAAATAAAACTCCAAATGACATTGGGGAGAGTTGGAAGAATAATACTGTGTTTCCATCTTGAACATTTTAATGTGTCATACTGTTAACTGGGAATTGTTGATGTATTTATAGTTACCAAATAAAAGCACTACAAGCTCTCTATCATTACTATCATCATCATAATCATATTAAATATTCCTCAAAAGACAGTACATAATTTCTACAAGCCAAGAAAGGTTTTTCAAAACTTATGCATTCTATTATGAATAATTAAGGTATAATTCATTCCTAAATTTGCTTTAATAGTAGGTACATGTTGTAATGTACCACAGTTTATTAATATGACCATTTAAGTTTAGTTTTATGATGTATACAAATGTAAAGAAAACTCTTTGAAAAGATGATCAAAAAAAGCCTTTTAACTTCACAATATCAACATTTTTCCTTCAGATGTTCTAAATAATACTCAAAGTAAAAGCTGAAGTTTTTATTTGGAGTTTGTCATCTCTGTTTTATTTCTATAAAAAATGCTATTGCAACTCAGTAGAATGGCAATGATATACCTTTTAGAACAAAATAACATACAGAAGTTGACATAATAAAACTAAGAAATTATGCCTCTTTGGAAGAATCAGAATGATGCTATGTTAGGGTAAGGTTTGTATTTGCATTTATTTTTTTATTTGTATTCAAAGCCATGACCTGTACACATTTTGCTTATTTTAAGTTGTATACTATATCTGCAATCGGTAAAAATTGTTCTTTAGACTATGAATTTGCATACTTCCTAGACTTTTCTGCTCTCATATCTTTTCATTTGTGAGTCTGTTTGTTGTATTTCTGTATTTAATTGAACATATTTAATGTGGACATTGCATACCCTACAAACTGACAAGAACTTAGATATACTATTTCAACATAATAGTTTCACACAAACTCACTAGATGATGTAGATGATATACTGTTTATGAAGGAATCAAATTGAACTCAATGTATGAGAGATCATAATTCCAAATAAAAATGGCAGTCTTGTTTTAGTTTTATTCTTTGGAATCACTATCCTCATCATTTCATTATTTCTGTATGTACTTTTAGAGAGATGCCTTTTCTGACCAAATTAATCAATCTAGTGAAGCTTATTTTACCATGTCAATGTAATTAGAAATGAAAATAATATAATTTACTAATTAAAATGCACCAATAAAAGCATTTTAAAAGTAATATAATTATCATTCATTACTTAGCTAATAACATTAACTTACAAATTCAATTACAAAAATGAGTGAACACTTATAAGAATAAACCATGCTTATGTTTTCTCATATTTCTATATAATTTTGCATTGCAGTTCTCTAATGTGAAACTATTGTATGCTGTAATATGATTTATCATGCAGCTCCTTCCACATAAGATTCACCATACAAGTTCAATAGTAGTCAAACTGGTACATGCTCTGTTTAATGATAAGCCCAAACATCATGACAATTTCAAATTGCAATTAAAGTTTCTAAATGCCTACTCTGTTTCTGAACTCATTGCAGAACTTCAGACACATGGTTTGCAGTCTGGCACCAATCTGTGGACACACTTTTACCAGAATGGATATAGCCTGGTTTTCAGTTCTCTTGGTTTGTATCACCAGGAACATACTGGCAACTGTGCCATGCTAGGGGAAAGAGGTGATGAAAGCACATACCTATACTGGAGATGCTAATAAGATGCTAAGAAGTCAATTTAAGGAGACAAATATATGGATGGTATTTTTATGCTGTAATTACACAAAGTTTTAGTGATGGTATGCTGAGATGCAACTAACTACAAACAGGAATCAGGGATGCTTTCCTAGATAGATAATACTTGAATTGCATATATTAAAAGATGAATTACTGGTAATTAGATATGGAAATTCTTTCAGGGACAGAGAATTTCTTGAGAAAAAATATGGTGTTAGTGTCTGTTGGAGGAAGGGGATAGGTGGAATAAAGAAACCACACATACTTTGGTGCTTCTGAAAGGTGCAGTGCGTGACAGATCCTGACAGAAGATGAGACTGGGGAAGAAGAAAGTCTGCTTTATGGGAGCCCAAACTGTACCTGTGGTATCCCCCAATGGGAAAGCAGTTTGTTTCCTTAGTGTGCTTTCCTTGAATTATGAGAATGTGACATATTTACCATTTCATTGACATCTTGAACATTGGCCTTTTCTTATGGTCCTTAAATGTTTCTATTCTTCCTGTTGCTCCAAATTCTCTTTGGTAGCTAGGTATGGTCGTTGCTTGATTTTCAGGAATTGATCATGTAGCTGACCTTTTAGATCATTGCTTCTATCCCTCAAACTAGATCCTTCTCTCTGATATATTGTTATATTCATCAGACTAAGATGATAAAAAATAATGGGTTACTTTTGTTGTAGACAATTTGATTACCTATTGGAAATTAGAATTTCTTTTAAAATATTGTAGGAATGTGTAAATTAAGTTACTAGGAAAAGAAGCACTGGATTTTTCTTATAGTTTTAATTTTGCATGTAGTATTGTTTACTCCATCACTCATTATTATAAATTATCAAAATTACCATATTGTTAAATGAATTCCCATTCTGATTTCCCCTCATAAGCCCACCGACCATAAATACCTATTTTCCTGTGTTCTGACTCTATTTTTAAAACTCACTTTGTTTACGAATCCATTCACTTACTGTAAAACTAATTTGATTGCTCTGAAGTGCTATTGATTGTCCTTTTTCATTTCATCAGAGTAGAAAGCTAAATACTATCTTTCCAATTAGTCACTATATTTATCTCTGAAGTTTCTTTGCTTAAAGGCACAAATAGATCTTTCACCTACCTGGTTTTGCAGAAGCTGGGTCACAAGACAAATTATTTTTAAAATGGGATCTACCTTTTTTGTTAGAAATAAAATTAGAAAATATTGAGTTTGTTTTATATTTAATTATCTGTTTTTACTAGACATAGCTACTCATACTAAAAGAAATTTAAAATAACTTTATCTTCTATTTTGTAGACTAGCTTTTGTTAAAAAAATTAAGAGCAACTTTTAGAATTACTTAAACTCATAAGACAATGTCCTTCTTTGAATAAATTTGGTGGGCATATCTCCTATCAAAAAGAAATTCAGTGCACAAAATAAAATTTTATTAACTCATCCAATAGGCTAACTGTAATTAATGTTACCTAAACATTCAAGAATAATCAGATTTAGAATTTGGAATGGCATTTGGACTTGATTTGGTTGCACTTGTCGTTTAAGCCTATTATGTAAAAAAGTTTGAACTACAATTTTCTTTCTCCTTTCACAAATATCTTTATCAACAGAAGAGCTTTTCAGAATTATTACATAGGTATGAGAATATTTTCCCATCCTAAAATACATGGTTAGTATCTATTATTGTTGATCCAGTTGATATTTCTTAAAAGGAAAAGTAAGCTTTCAAACAAGGACAAACTCAACATTTTTTTCATTTTCTTCTACATTCAATTAATGGAAAGCTAAAGGCAAAATGTTTCCCTAAAGTTTCCTGATACCTACTCAGTGGCCATCAGAAAACACGAAATGCCATTATTCTTTTCATCCTTCATTGCTGTAGGGCTTCTGGGCCATTCTGAAAGTTAGTCAATACTAATCACTGCCCTTAACCCTTCACTAGAAGAATGAAAACTGCAAGAGAGTGTCCAATAGTCACAATGTCTTTTCAAACAGAAAAGACGGGGCTGGGGTTATGGCGCAGTGGTAGCGTGCTCGCCTGGAATGCGTGAGGCACTGGGTTCGATCCTCAGCACCACATAAAAATAAAATAAAGATATTCTGTCTGCCTACAACTAAAAAATAAAATGTTAAAAAAAAAAAAAAACAGAAAAGACATTACAGATTACAGCCAAAGAATTGTGAAGGCTGGATTAAATAGTAGGAATTCATAAATATTTGAGTTAGGTATACCAAATAGCAAGTAAAAGGCATTGTGATTTGTGATGTCATCCTTGATCAGTCATAAGGAATAAGGGATGTGGTTCAATTCATAGCTGTAGGAAGTGACTAAAAATCATAAGCTCCAAATTCACTACCTGTAGTCTCAACTGTTTCCTCAAAGAACTATTTTAGACTCTCCAGCATAAAAACAATGTAAATCATAGTAGCTCACCATTACCTGTGATGTTCTCAAATTGTTTCAATTCTGATACAACAGCTATTCCTAGTTCAGAAAATTGTTATTTCATTATGAAACTATTCAAAATTTTTGCAAAGGATACCAATGGTTTATATAAGTGGTTGTAATGTATGATTTGACTCTGTATCCTCTGAATTCTTGCCTTTTTTAAAAAAATATTTTTTAGTTGAAGATGGACACAATACTTTTATTTTATTTATTTTTATGTGGTGCTGAGGATCAAACTCCGTGCTTCATACTTGCGAGACAAACACTCTACCACTGAGCCACAATCCCATCCCTTGCTTTTTTCTTACATATGGTGATTCTGAAATTTAGATGTCTCTACTGAAGCCTGGGCTTCTTATGTAGAGATCCTGGTAAGTTTTACTACTACCTGTGCCTTCTGCTTCCACCAGAGCCTACCTAAATAAGATGCTTAAAAATGTGTGCAGAATTGCTTTCTTTTAAGACCCATTCCATTCCACAGATGCAACTTTTTCTGTTCCATAGCTGCCCTTGGCCTCCCGTATTTTATTTTTCAGTTTTACTTCCTCCTCCACCCAGAAGGTTGCATTGATGAAAGTTTAAAATAACAAAAACCTACATACTTTGTACTTGCAAATATCCTCACAGATGGAGTTCACATCTTTGATCTATTTCTTTTCTTTGTGCACATCTGTTGTCCATTTCAATAGAAAGTATCTTTCAGGGCTTGGACTGAAAGTCTGATTCACTGTCATGCTTTTGTCTAAAGGTCCCAGCATGGAGCAATGGGCACCAGAGGTTTTCCTGGGATGTGAAAGTATAGGGAGAATTAACTTCAGATGACTTTCCAAAGATATAGACAGTGTGTTTGGCCATATTTTCCTCTGGATTAGGAGGATATTCTTGGGATAAGAATATGGTCTTTGGAACTGTGGTTTGAAACATTATGTTGGGATTCATTCTTTCCCAAGAATGGGGAATGCTTAAACCAGACATATAATCCCTGTACTAAAAAGCAATCACTAGAGTAAGACCTTTCTCATGATCAGATTACAAAATGATTGCCAAAATTAGTTATTTACCCTCAAGTGTAACATTGACGCCATCTCATGTCTTGTGTGTGGCATGTATTTGTGTTGTTTGTGTATATAAAACATGAATTCTAGAAAGGACAGGATTAGTCAATTAGATATTCAAGTGAACAAACTATCTGTGGTTTTATAAAGAAAATAGCTACCTAACCAGCTAAATTGTTTATTCTCAAATAATTGTTAAAATATTGTATAAACATATTAAGAAAACAGTCTGTGAGTTTTCTAAAGCTATTTAGACTTGTCCCTCCCGGGCCCTAAGATTATTCTTCACTCAAAATATTCTCTGTTGGTTGAATCTCTACCAGGTCCCTGGTGTTTTAATAGAATATATGCTTATATAATTCCCCCTAATAATGTATCCTCATTCGTTTATTTCCCAAACAAGAGGAAATGGTCCCAGTGGTCTTCATTAATCTCTGAGATTTTCTTTCTCATTCATCAAAGCCTATTAGCTCATTTGAATAATATATCAATTTCTTCCTTCAGTAACAAGACACTGAGTATTGTATTATTCATAAGAAATCAGGTAGAGAAAGGAAGAAGATATTTGTAAGTGAATTGAAGGAGAAGTTTCACAGAAGATTATGTTTCTTCAGAAGTTTTGGGTTGAGGGTTTATATCTAGAAAACTCTGGGGATAACAGGACCATTAGTTGCTATGGTCTTATCTCATTGCCCCACTATCTTCTAAAGATAACATAAACATACTTTATGTTACATAACTTAACATATGCATGTTGCTAATATGAAGTGATCTGAGAAGAGACTAAATTGCATTTCAGTGTAAAGGGTTAGAGAAATAAAGACTCCAAACATGTTCATCACTACCTGCTTTGACTTTGTCTTTGTGGATAAGCACAACTGATCTCTACCCAGAACACTCCATGTTGGCTCTACTAGTGACCATTTGAAAGCAGAAAATTCTGTATGAAATTTTTCTAAATCTTCATCACAAAAGAGGATAGTGAAAAATCAGAGTAAATATCAGTATTTCAATTTAGATTTATTCATATGTTTGGATAACATAGGTCTAGTGTGAACTTGTAGGTTAATTAACATATGGATATGTTGCTTTTGCATACATAAAAACATTCTTTCCAGCTGTTTCACAAATGTGTGCTATGATTCATGGAACCATTAGGCATAGGTATTGAGGAAAACCCATTCCAGGACCATGACCACTATTGGAAAACCAACTTAAAAACACATACTTTTCAAGAAACTATACATAAGTCATATTCTCTTGGAAAATCAGTAAAAAAAAAAAAATTAAAGCATCTCTTTAGATATCATTTTCTTAACTTTTTATCACACTTATAAATTGCATAAAACATTAATTTGCCTCCTGAAAATTGTGAACATTAATAAAACCAATTTAATAGAAATATCATACAGTGCACATGTTTAGGTTTAAGTGTAGCATGGTATGTTCCTTCCAGCTGGTGTGTATGAATACTTCAAAGTACTTGGCTCTTGACTGATGAAGATTCCATGTCTTATTGATTTGGTTTCTAGAAAACTAGGGAATTTGTTCTTTTCTATGAACTAGTGGCATTTGAGAAACACATGTGTAAAACTCTTAACAAAATTTATATCCACATGCACGTGAAGGCACGTTTATTGATTACATATGAAGTGGGATCTCCAGGTTGGTCTGTTCTATGGAATAAGTCATATTATAACTCTTTCATTCACTGCTTATAACACAGTAAAGAAATAAAATATGTGTGTTTGCTTTTAAAACCAGATGGCAGTTGTGCTGGTTAGATAGTGCTTTGTCTTCTACGGGCAGGGAAAATGTATAAACAAGGTCTTTTTTGCCATTTTTCTGGAATCTTTTTACAAAAGAAATGATCTTTTAAGGTTTAGGATTATTGTGAGTTTTTTTAATCTTTCTTTTCACAAACTAAATAAATAAAAAGGTTGTCTAAGACTGAAGGCAGTCCTGTGTGGTGCTAAACATTGCTTGCTAAAGGCCCACAGTGAGATCCAACCAAAGTTCAAGACTGAAAAAAAATTCTTCTCTAAATATAAGGCAAGTCTAGTTACTTTCAGTGCTGCAGTTTCTGTGTATTAATCTGAGTCCTGGAGCTCTTTTCTACATTTTTTTGGTTTCTGTTTTTATAAAAATAAAAACCCTCAACATAATGACAAGAATAATTTCTGAAGCCACTAATGTGTTCCTCAGAGTCAGCAGACATCACTCTCATTGGCATTGTTTCCTTCATTGTGTGTGTTTCCACACTCTCACTCTCAATCTAAAGACTTTAAAATTCTTTTAATGTTTTGACATACCAAGGAGAAGACTCATCATCAAACAACTTGTTACTTCTAGAAGGCAAGATTTTTCAAAATAAGATAAATTCTCAACCATCTAAGAAGGTAAGAGTTATCTTGCTTGGAATCAGGCTGTTGACATTGTTAACTAACAAAGTCTTTGGACATCTTGAGCTTTTGCAGTCTTTATACGACTTGTAGTAGCTATACTTGGTAAATGTACCTATTCAGGTATTCATAGGAACTCTTACTGCAAATCATTTACGTGTATGTAGCAGTGACAAAAATTGAAGCCAACATTCATTGGGACATTATTATGTACCAAATGCTTTTTTGTGATTTGTATGAATTTATATTTTTACTCTCTGAGTCAGATAATCTTACTATACCCACAAATGCCTTAGTTAAGTATGTTATGTGAGGTCACTGAACAGGAGTCAAAGCTAGAATTCAAACCCAATGCTATAATATTTAACCAAGACCCTATGGCTGTGGATAGATGCACTGATTTCTTGGTACCACCTCACTCGGGGGTTTTCAGCCTTGTGACATGGGCCCATTGAATCATCTTACTTCAATGATTGATGGATACTTTCTCTCTGTAGTGTACCAATGACCTGGATAACATTGCTTCTCCCTTTGGCCAAATATAGAGATCTAGGATTCAAGGAGTAGAAGTTCAGTGGCACTTTTCACATGTGGGAAAGTGGCTGTCAGAAAAATTTGACAAATAATCCCAGAACAATAGGCTCTGATACATTAGAACTTTGTTGTCCAATATGGTAACTAACAGCTACATGAGGCTACTTAAATTCACTTTAAATAAAATGAAATAAAACTAAAAATTCAACTCCTCAATTCCCAATGTTCAATAGCCATGTGTGACTAGTGGCTACTGTATTCAACAGCAAAGATAAGATTGCATCACTGCGAATTTCTACTGAACAATACCAGTGCAGGGTCAGAGGTGAGGAGCACGTGGAGTCTGGCAGTGACAGTTGACTGCGTGCAGATATGGCTGTGCTAGGGGCAGCTTCCTAACATATCTCCTGCTGCAGGTGCGTCTGAGCTGCTCCCTATAGCAAAGCCTCTATAGGTCACTGTTTTCTGAGCCTGATTCTGGGAACTACTTGATTTCCTTCTAACAAATTTCTTTTCTGTTTAAGTGACTACAGTTGTTTTTGTTAGTTGAAACAGAACCTTTCCTAAGAGAATGACCTTTACTTAACATTAACTAAAACTGGACAAAACACACTGGGAATTACTGATGTTAGACTACTACATATTAACATAATTATTCTTGGATCTCATAGGCTAATTATTTGGAAAAAGTTTGGGGATAAAACAATGCTAGCCTGGGCTAAGGATGTAGCTCTGTGGCAGAACACTTGCCTAGTGTGTGTGAGGCCTTAGGTTCCATCCCGAATACCAATCCTCCCATCCCCCTCAAAAGAAAAAACTATACCTGTATGAGATTGGTGTGGTGAGCAAACATTTTTATCTCCTTAGGCTAGCAATTTTGGGACCCAAGGACACTATTTTTGGTGGAGGTCAGTTGACCCTGCCTCAAGGAAGAAAGCCATGGGCTAGAAAGGTGGTGCTTCATGGAACCCCATAGCCTTCAGACTACAAGGGAAGCCACATCTTACAACAAATAACCCCAAGCCGTTGATAAATCTTGATGAAAGTTGCAGACAATATTATAGAAAATTTCATGAAGATTCTTTTCTATATGTACAATAAATGACCAAAGCAAAACAGTAGCTCCAGAGAAGCAGCCATCAGTAGCAGCCAGCTATGCCTGGCACAGCAGCAACCTCACAGGGACCACTGGCTTTTGAGGCAGTGCCATGGCAGTTTCACAAAAGGACCAGTGTGAAGAAATGGGTTGGATCTGTATAAAAACACACGTGTACTAGCACTCTAGGGCAGATGAAAAGTACTAAAGTCCTAAAAAGAGACACTTTCATAAAGGGCCCATAGGAACTGAAATTCATCACAATTCAGGTTTAATGGAAACACAACCTCTCAAATATTCACAGGCTAAAAAGGCCCATGATGTTTGAGTTATATAAGGAAGAACATTTTGCATCAGATGTATTCAGCAATGGGATGGTTGACTTCTGCAGTCATGAGTTACTTTTCACTGAGGGTCTTGTCTAGAGACTGGAGGGTAACCAGCAGCTGAGCTGTGGAAACAATTTCTGCATGAGTGGGATTTCAAAAGCTGCCTTTCACCTAAAATCTTTGAGAAACTCTGACTCTAAATGCACTAGACTTTACAAACTAACCTGATTTCATATTGCAAAGGTAGCAAATTTTTTTTTTCTTAAAACTCAGGGAAAACCAAGAATATCCATTAAAATACTTGGCATTTTGTGGTTGGCCTTCCCGTTTCACTCCCTTACTGCCTGGCTCTTTCCATTTTCTTTCTGTTTCCTTTGCATGTAAAATAACTGTGGTTTTGAGTAAGGTGGAAGCTATTAAAATACTTTAGAGAAAAGGTAAATGATTCTTAATACTATTAGAATTTTAATCAGCATCTGGTGAATAATTTGGAGGGAATACTAATCATATACGCTACAACGATTAAAACATTTCTCTTTATAAAAACAATCATATATATTGTTCTGATCTCTACAGTGTTCTGCATATTTATGTTTCCAAGAACATTTCAGTCAGAGGCTGAGCAACTTGGGGAAAGAGAATTACGGCTGGATTTTCCAGGACATTCACATGTGCGACCCACTCCGTAGCTATGCTTGGAATCTCTTTCTGGCTCAGGATCAGATACATACATAAACTCAGAACACATTTCCATCCTATCTGCTTCCAAGAGTAATTCTTCACAAACGCTGGAAGTCTGCTTTATGTTTTACTCATCTATTAATGATCCACATAATCTGTAATTTTTCATACCTTGGGAGACTTTAGGTCTGACTTAATCTCTGCCTGTTCTGTTTTGCTCATTTGGTTTTTCTTTTGTCTCCTCACTTATCATGTATTACAATGGAATACAAAAATAAATACTCTTAAACTTAACCTTTTCTCACACATTCATTAAGGGAACATTTATTTTAATATTCATTAGATAGATGATAGAATTTGCTAAACAAAAAGTTACTATCATCTGATATTGCTTGCGTTGTTGACTTGTTCTTTTATTTGAATCTGTTACTATTTCTTGTGAATTGTATCTTAGGCCTCCATTACTAAGCTATAAAACTCTTTGAGGAAAAAAAGAAACCTCTCTTATCTAAGAAAAATATGTCCAGTTCCTGTAACCATTCATGCATTCACTCAATCCATCATTTATTCATTCAGCAAGAAACTATTCAAAATATAATATATACACAGTTCATTGCAAGGGGTGGCTATTCTATGTAAAATATTCCCCAAAACAAACAGAGCTTCCCAGACATAATTGAGCATTGTGGTTATTAACCTATCTTGCTCCAAATCCAGAGAAGAGTTTATACTATGTTATACTTGACATTATATCATCATTCTAGATGGAGGGATATCATGACAAATACTTCTATAAAACCTGCCCCCAATTTTACTTTAAGAATGTCTCCACAGAAGCCTCTATGAAGGTGATTAGGAGAAACCTCTCTCTGTTTTCATATCACAAAGAGCTGTGCTTCTTGTAGGTATCTGGTTTGCTTTTCTAACTGAGCACACTTTGAACATTGCACAGGATTCATTTCTAGTGATTGCCAGTTATTCCTCTCTGTTTTTCATTTAACTGTGTTCATTGTTCAAGCCAAGCAGGTATACAGCATTCCATGCTAGGCATGTTCTGTGCTTATTGTTTTAAGTTGGCTTTCTCTATGCTTCACTTCTTAGTTATTTTACACATTTTTTATCTTATGATAATATTCACTTATTCATGATTACTAAATCTTATTCATGATTACAAATCCTGTTATAAGCAAGATTTGGGGAATTTATTAACTTGACATTTAATAAGTTAGATGATCAATCAGAGAAGTAAATAGATGCATGATGGATGAATAAATAGATAGTTAATAGATAGGCAGGAAGTATTCTCTTAAAATTTTTTGAGCTTGATACTATGCTTCTCTTGCTGTCGACAAAAATTTCATCCATTTTCCTATTTTATTCATTAGTACTGTCTTCAACTTGGGCTGGTCCCCAGTACTAAGCCACTATATAGCTAAAATGAATAAAGTCCCTTTGACTTTCCCTCTTTAATAAATCTAATTAACTCTCCTCTCTTTGTCCTCATTGCTAGTGTGTTTGTCTACAACCCATGGCTTGGAAAGGCCATGAGTCTTCCAGATATCTCTGCAGTAAACTCTACACTGGGGTTCTGCATCATTCACCATGATTCCAACAAAGACTATCTCCTTTCTTCCTTCAAGAAAGCTGTGATGGTCATCATAGCCCTAACTTTATGTATGACTGCATGTATGCTGTGATTCTATACAACGTACAACTAGAGAATTGACATGTTATCCTCTGTCTATGTACAATGAATCAAATTGCTCTCTGTTAACATGTAAACCTAAATAGAGAAAATAAATAAAATGTGGAGAAAAAAAAAAGAAAGCTGATCCTCTTGGAAATGCATTCTGAACAGTAGCTGTCAATTCCTTGCTTCTCCTTCCTTCATGACCACTTTATTTTTGCTAGAGGTCCTACAATACTTAGAAATACATTTGGCTGCAAGTACCCAGAATGGTAGCTGAAGAAAAAAAAAAGAACTTGTTTTTTTCACATAACAAAATTTTGTAGGCAGAATGTTGCTCCCATTGGTTCAAAAATTTAGGTTCTATGTCTTTATTTATTTATTTTCAGTATTGGGAATCAAATCTAGTGGCATTTTAACACTGATCTATATCCCCAAACATCTTTATATATACATATATTTATTTATATATTTATATATTTATTTATTTATTTATTTATTTATTTATTTATTTATCTATTTTGAGGTGGGATTTCCCTAAATTGCTGAAGCTAGCCTTGAACATGCAATCTTTCAACTTCAGTCTCCCAAGTTGCTAGGATTATAGACATGTGGCACCATGTCCAGTGAGGACCTGTCTTTATAATTGTGTTGGAATTTTACACATATGTATTAACTCATAGTCAGTATTAACTCATAGTCAGTATACTGCAGCTCAAAATACTGTATCCATTCTAAAAGAAAGAATAAAAATGAAGAAAGGAAAGAGGGCCCCAACCAAGTCCAACCCTTCCTTCATCAAAACAGAAAATGGCTTTATAGAAACTACTGCAGGCACACTTTCTTTGAAATCTCATTGGAATTAAGGTGTTTCAAAGATATCTTCAGGAAAAAGAATGGAAAAATAGAGAATAAGATTGTTACATTTGTGTTAGTCATCTTTTTGTTGCTGTGACCAAAATGTCAGATAAGAACAACTCAGAGAAAAAAAAGAATAAAATCACTTGATTATGATCAAACATTATTTTGTACACACACACATGCACACAAACAACTTAGAGGAGGAAACGTTTATTTTGGTTCACATTTCAGAGGTATAGTCCTTGGTGGGCCAATTCCATTGTTCTGGGTCCAAAGTGAGGCAACACATTGTAGCAGAAGGGCGTGGTGGAGGGCCTGTGCTCTCTTCATGGTGGCCAGTCAGTAGAGTGAGAAAGTGGAAGGGGCTGCAAGGACGATGAATGCTCCTAGAGCAGGGACCCAGTGACCCATCTTCTTTGCCCCACCTGCCTACATTTACTAGTTAGTCCATTCAAAGTAGGATGGACTGATTAGGTTACAGCCCTCATAAGCAAATCATTTTACCTCTGAATATTCCTGCATTAACACAGGAGCTTCTGAAAGACGCCTCGTATCCAAACTATAATATGATCAGTGGCATGAGGCTGGGCCCAGGACATCTTTAAAGGAACTGAGGGTTAGCATTCTCTTACTAATTATGAAGGTAGAAATGAGTTTTGAAAAGGCAGGTGAGCTTGAAACATCACAACATCTCATCCTTTGCTTTAATGGTTTGTTATAGATTGTCTCCATTTGACTCAAAGGTGGGGAACAGAGCCTTCAGCCAAAGTTGTTTAAATTATCTGGCTGAAGAGTTGTCTGTGGTAACAGATTTAGCCTAGCAAATAATCTGAAGGAACCTGATACAGCACAAAGTACGAACAAGAGGTACAAGAAGAAAATCCTCAAAGCACTGATTTTTTATTTGTTCTTTATAGATATACATGACAATAGAATAGTAGTTTGATGTATTATAGGTACATGGAGTATAACTTATTCTAATCAGGACCCCATTTTTGTGGTTGTACATGATGTGGCATTTCACTGGTCATGAATACATATATGAACATAAAAATAGTTATGTCCCATTCATTTTACTCTCTTTCTTATTCCCATCCCAGTTCCCTTCTCTTCATTCCCCTTGGTCTAATCCACTGAATCCACTGAACTTCTATTTTTCCCTACCTGCCCCTTATTTTGTGTTAGCATTCACATATCAGAGAGAACATTTGGCCTTTGTTTTGGGGGGACTAGCTTATTTCACTTCACATGATAGTCTCCAAAGTTATTCTTTTTTATGGCTGAGTAGTATTCCATTGTGTATATATATACCACATTTTCTTTATCCATTCATCTCTTGAAGGGTACCTAGGTTGATACCATAGCATAACTTTTGTTAATCAAGCTACTATAAATATTGATATGGCTGTGTCATTATAGTATGCTGATCTTAAGTCCCATGGGTATATACCAAAGAGTAGGAAAACTGGATCAAATGGTGGTTCCATTCGAAATTTACTGAGGAATCTCCATACTGCTTTCCATAGTACTTGTACCAATTTGCAGTGTTACTATCAATATATAAATGTATGCTTTTCCCCAAATCCTCGCCAACAGTTATTTTTACTTGTATTCTTAATAATTACCATTCTGACTGGAGTGAGATGAAATCTCAGTGTAATTTGGCACTGATTTTTATAGAGTCATTGCTAAGGACAGTTTTACTCTTGCCCTTGGCTCTAAGATTCAATCAATTCTTTGTTATGGTAAAACTAGGTCAGTTTAGATTTCTGTGTCATGCAACCAAAGATTCCTGTCTAACTTATTTCTTAATGTGTTTTCCTGCTTCCAATCTCCAACTTTAATCAATATAGCATACAGCCTTTAGACTCGTTTTTCTCAAACAAAAATTCAGTTATGCCACTTATTTAAAATATCTAAAATTTCCTCTATCATTTACAAGTTGAGGTTTAAACGATTTATTCTATTAAAGCCTCTTCATAACCTGGTTTAGATACCACAAAAATCTGAGCTTTGACAATACAGAATTGTCAATACTCCTAAAACGTGCTCTGTACTTCCGAGCTGACTTTATCTGGAACACTCTTCCCCGTCTTGTTCAACTAGATAACTCTAATTAGTTCCTCAGGACCCAACTCTGCGAATCCTTGCCTCTTTAGCTTTTGCTGACCCATATAGGTATGCCCACGCCTACACACACACATAAACACCTGAAAAACAGTAATTGATTGTGCTCTTTTCTCAGCCCCCAAAGTCCCTCATGTATATACATACATTTATCATAGCACAGATCCCACAGGAGTGTAGTTACTCCTGGCTTGGTTTGTGTCCCTTAAGTGCAGAGACTGAGAACATTCAATGAATGCTTGTTTAATTGAAAAAAAAAAAAAAATGAAACATTTGCCTAAGTGGAGAAAGAAAGAAACTCTTAAAATCATCTGAATTTTTCTCCCACTTGGCTTCTATTCAGTTAAATTCCTGAGAGCTTTTTTCCTTTTAATTGCTATTATGGCCCACTCCCCATTCTATAATAGTGTTACTGTTATTTTATAATTTAAAGGTAGAACTTTATGGTTGTGTGTTATAAAGCTAGCATTGTGTTTTAGACTAGCTTAATAGCTATGAAATAATTATTTGATTCTACAATTGAAAGCTCACCTCTGATATTTATATATAACTTTAATAATCATTACTTCTACACCTCTACAAAATAGATTAATAATGTGGTGAACAGGACAAAATTTAAAGTTTTATAGGAAGTCTTGTGTAAAGTTGACATTGACCAATAGTCTTTGATCCTAGTTCTTTTTCTTTCTTTGAGTTTAAATGATGTTTTAACCAGGCTTCAATTCATTGCATTGCTCGTGAGCATTCCGTAATTTTGGAATGAGGTAGAAAAGACTTAAATAAATCTGCCTATTTTACAATCCAAGAAAGTTTGTTTCAGGAATTCTACATGATGTGTGAAAGCTTACAGATCAAAATGGAAGAGTCAGGTGGGTGTTCGAAGTCTGGAGGTCTGATCATTTCATTCCACAACACCCCCCTTAACTGAGACTCTACCAAATTTCCTACTAAAATGAAGTGTTATACCTGCAGCATTTTTATCTGCCACTCCACAAAGTTCATATCAATAAAAAATTATATTTCTTTGGTATGATTTATTTTCAGTGAATCCATGCAATTTCTGAACAACCACTGCTTCTTTTCCTACATCCTTGCCAATCACCTGTTATTTGTATATTATGTTCTTAAGTGTCTCTTCTGGTTATCCAAGGTACTTCTAGTCAGAGTGTTTGAATGGTTTCTTGTAATCCCAGATGCTATAAGTCCTCTGTATATTTTTCACTTTCATAAACTTTTTTGAACCAACCTAGATGCCCTTCGATAGATGAATGGATAAAGAAGCTGTGGTATATATACACAATGGAATATTACTCAGCAATAAAGGAGAATAAAATTATGGCATTTGCAGGTAAATGGATAGAGTTGGAGAATATCATGCTAAGTGAAGTAAGCCAATCTCAGAAAACCAAATGCCGAATGTACTCGTTGATAAGTGGATGCTGATCCATAATGTGGGGAAGGACATGGGAACAATGGAGGAACTCTGTTCACAGGGGTATAAGGGGGGAGGGGGCATGGGGACAGTAAAGGTGGTGGAATATGATGGTCACCATAGCCCTAACTTTATGTATGACTGCATATATGTTGTGATTCTATATCACAGCCAGAGAAATGAAATGTTATCCTCTAAAAAAATAAATAATAATAATAATAAAATTTTAAAATTTGGAAAAAAATAAAGTTTTTTGTTCACAAGCTGTATAATGCAATCAATCTCAATGTGACTACAGAAATAAAAGTGAACAAACTTAATATCAACCATAATTCATTCTTAATACAGGGAGTATATTCTCCTACAAGAATGGCCCACAGGCAATATTTATTTGGAAGAAGAGAATTATATAGTTGTCTTAAATTGGCAGCCTTAGCAAGCCCACTCTTTGTTTGGCATAGATTTTATGTGTATTTGGTATGTTTGGAGGACTTATGGAGACTGGGGGAAGAGACCAAAGCACTGCCCCAGTCACTCCTGGTGTTGCCACCTGGTCTTGGTCAGTTACTTCTTACGCCTGAATTTCTACCTCATCCAGGTAACATGCTTGCTCTGAAGTCACAGTACTCAAGGGCAAGGACTGAGCAGAAGCTTGCTAATTGACCAGACCACTCATGTCTGTCTGCCAATTGGCAGTTTCTTTTGGAACAGTAGCAAGCTGCTCAGTGAAACAAGTCACTCTAGACCATCCTGAGACACTTCCATCCCCTGAGGGGAGCACAGCAGAGGACTCAAGACTTTGCCAACGACAAGTCTGAAGACTTAATTTCTCCAGGGAGGAGCAGCCTGCTCCACAAACCAATAAAAAACACACCCAAGAAATCCAGACTATAAAATATCTCTTTGCAAAACTCATAGTGTCATATGGGTAGAAAAATTAGATCTATGTTTTTATCACCTCATTCTGATTACAGATGAGTCAAAAAATAATAATAAAAAGAAAAAAAGGAAGAGAAGGAGAAGAAGAAATTTTATAAGATAGAATAAGAAAGTTGACAATCAGTTTCCTTCCTTCCTTCCTTCCTTCCTTCCTTCCTTCCTTCCTTCCTTCCTTCCTTCCTTTCTTTCCTTCTTTCTTTCTTTCTTTTTTTTTTACCAGGGATTGAGCTCAGGGGTACTGGACCACTGAGCCACATCCCCAGCCCTATTTAGTGACTTATTGAGAGACAGAGTCTCACTGAGTTGTTTAGTGTCTCGCCGTTGCTGAGGCTGTCTTTGAACTCACAGTTTTCCTGTCTCAGCCTCCCAAAGTGTTGGGATTACAGGTGTGTGCCACCGCGCCCGGCTAATAATCAGTTTTCAATTGAGAAGTTCCTTGGAGGACAAATGAATGATAAATCTAGCCCTGGAATATATTTGATCTCTTGTCTGAGTTTACCTACATGTTGTATCATTGATTATACATTTTATAAACACATGCGTGCATGATCAAATTGATTAAACATTTATAGATACATAAGCACTTTGATTTTGTGAGGTAAACAATATAAATGTAGGAACTTTGTTTCTAAGCTCTTAGGGAAATGGGATCAGAAAAGATTATTGCTTTGTCTAAATCAACCTCCTTCCAAGTTTCTTAACTGTATGGCCTTTCCTTCGTTTGACAACATTGAGGCAAAGCCCAGCGTAAGGCACTGCTATGTGTGCCCACTAATAAATATATCAGGTTAGTATCAGTTCTTGAATTTTAGAATTCCTTTCTCTTAGAAAGCAATATAGTCACAAAAGATGCCTCAAAGTTGAGAGAAAAAAATGAAGAATTGGGGAAGAGAGAGACTTGATTTTATTATTTTGTTTGGCTTTGATGACAGTCAATCAAAGTAAGGAGACCATGGCTTCATCTTTTACATGTGGACAGTAAGTGTCTTTAGTGCTTCTTGGTGAACCAACTTTCTGCTTTATAAATACCAACTTGGACACACATGTAGACATGCTCCTAAAATGGTAATTCCATAATGTCCAGATTATTTAAAACTTAATTAAATAATCACACATTTCCATGCTTTTTTCCAGGACTCAGAAATGATGACATTTGATTGAACTGATTAATCACCAAGAGAAACAGCATACAGTTTGTTTCCAATAAACTTTACAATTATTTCCACAATCTCTCATTTTTTCTTGTTTTCAAAAATTATAATAATTATTTCCACTTTTATTTTTTTCTTCAAGTTCTAAGATTGTTAACAGAGTGAAGATGATTGAAATAAAACCTCCATAGAGATATGTCAAGTTAAAATCTCACTCTGTTTCCCGGGTAACTGCCCACAAGAATGTCATTTGCCTGTATTGAAGTGAAACTGTATCCCGAATGCTAAATCATAGCTATTCTTAGAGGCAGGGGCTTTCCTTAACAGGGAAACTAAAGAATTAGACATTCAACTCTCACGACATCCTTTAATTGTGTGCCCTATAGGTTTGTCCACAGACTTAAATACTTGGGAAAATGTTTTGCAAAGAAAAATATGAAATGTTTATTCGTGGGAAATCTTTACTCCACCCAGGAAACGATAAATGGTACTTAAGAACTACTCTTTAGGAGTGAGCTGTTTATTGAAATAAGGGAGACTAATTGTCAAAAATGATGAGAAACAAATGTGAAAAGCCCTATGTTTGGAGCTCTGGCCACATGGAACATTTAAACAAGCATATGCTGTGTTTCAAAAGAAGAGGCATAGTTTTGGAAGTTGCCATTTTTTGGAAAAAGTATTCAGTGTAAGAGAGAAAAAAAAAAAGACATGGCTGCTAACAACAGTTATAGAAGAGGGGAAAATAAACATGGAACATGACCGCCAATGTTGATTTCTCTGAAAAGTTGGGGCTTCACTTTGATATCAGTTGAGGTTTTTTTTTTTTTTTGAGCAATCTTTACTGATATCATGGATTTATTCTGTTGAAGGCACATGTTGAAGGGGTGAACATGTGAGAACTGCTGGAGATAAGACAGAATTCTCTGTGGAGGTGAGATGCATAATTGTGCTTGGCCAAGTTCTCAATCTTTCTGAGGTTTTGTTGTTAATTTTCAGAACATTCTAGTAGAGTTTCTCAAACTTGGTACTAATGACATTTTGGACAGATAATTCTTTGTTGAGAGGGGCCTGTCCTGTATGTTGTAGAATGTTCAGCAGTGGTCATGCCCTCTACTAATGAGATGCCAGTAGCAGCTCCTACCAACTATATTAACCAAAACTGTCAGATGTCCCCAGAGAAGTACAAAGAGGGAGATAGTGGAGGAAATTCCTCCCAGTGTATCCACTGCTTAGAAGATAAAACCTTGATTTAGGATTTTCTAAAAAACCATGTATTTCATATTTACAAATGTTTTCAGCAAAGGAGCAAACTCCACAGTATCAGGACAAAGTAACCCAGGGTTAGATGGATCATACTACAGAAGGTCAGCAGACTGATAATCCTTCCATTTCTCTCAGCAACAGCACTGCTCCTAGTACTTTCCATGAATTATCTACAATCTTAAATAGTAGCAAAGAAATGAACTTGGGAGTCAAACTGATGTGTATTTTGGACCCAGCCCCATCAATGATCACGAGTGTGACCATGGGCTTGTTATTTGACCTCTCCGAGTCTCAGTTTTTCTTGCCCTAAAATGGGGCAATACTGACTTCAGAGGATTATTGCAAGGATTAGTTAAAATAACATACCTTAATACTCATACCTGGTAATCCCCTAATAAATCATCAATTTGTTATTATGTACTGGCATAATTGCACCACATCCAGGTACAATGAAGTAGGTATGTCATCTCTTTGTTTAACTAATAAACCAGTCGTGACTGACAGATATCATTAACTGGAACATATTTAAATAATCATACAGTAGGATCTACAAATAATTAGAGCTCTTTCCAGCTTTTATCTTGACTGGCCTTTAGTTACCCTCATGTTGGATGCACTTAGTCACTTGTTTCTCTGCCATCAGCCCACAGTTTTTGTTTTCCACGGGAGTGCCTGGTGAAACAGTCGACATCAACTTAACTGCAGTTTGACAAACCGCAGGGTTGTTTCAATGAGATGTGTGCATTTAGGAATGGACAAGTGTTGACCAAGAATGTCCTACTTGTCCCACCAGGTCCCTGTAGCCTAGTCAAAACATTTCTCTGCAATCAGGAGGAGATTCAGGTTGCTCAAAGCCTCACCTTAAATAGAAATGCATCAACCACAGGAGACCGGCTGGGAAAGATTCTTACAGCTGTCAAGAGCAGATGATTCAAGTGACAAGAAGAAACAGGCCCATCTAGGGTGTCTCCTGCTCCTTTTCGCTGAAAAAATTTCCAAACCATGCTTCTTAGAATTGTGAAAGGAGACCAATGACTACTATGAGAAACAAAATATTCTTCTTTGCAAAAGCCTCCCAGAGGAATTAAGTACGTTTACAACACTTGGGGAATGGCCAAGCTGGCGTGTCTTCCAGCACAGCATGAAGAAGTGATCAAGACCAGTTTCCAGCGCCTGTTTTTTTCTATAGGGAAACATGATAAATGTTTCTCCAAGAGCGGCGTCACCTGGAGAGCTCTCTGAAGGATTCTACCAGGGGAAGATGATGGCTCATCCTCAATCCCTGCCACTTGGGAGAGTCATCTGCTTCAGCCAGTTTTGCAACTTCACAAAGACCTCATCTGGGGGCCTGAGGAAAACATCTGTGGTCTTCGTTTGGCCTAAAAAAAGTCAACCAAAGGATAACCACTGTTGCCTCTCTCCTCTGGCCCATCTCCAATTCAGCATGCCTAGTCATTGTATTGTTCCTTCTTGGGAGCAAGAAAACAAACTATAGGTCGTTCCAGCTTAGGGTGAAGACAGATACTGATCCACTTAATGAAGGGCAGAGTTGGTTCAGGAAGGAAAGACTTCACTACCACCACGACCGCCCATCAAAGAAAGGGAAAATTCGAACTCCAACGTTAGAGTGCCTGTAGAGCACGGATCTCTCAACATGAGACTGCTACCTTGGACACACACAAGAAAAGTGGTCCACTCCTCCTTCCAGTCATTTCCTACAGAGAATCATGATGTAGAACAGTATTGATGCTTTGAATCAGGCTTGCTTTTGTAAATAAAGTATTATTGGATACAGCCAGGCCTGCTCATTTACATATAATCTATGGCAAGTTGTGTGCTACAATGGCAGAGCTAAATAGTTACTTTAAAGTGTATGTAGTCTCTAAAGGCTGTATCTACTGTATATCCCTTCACAGAGAGAAACAAGAAGTGCTAATCCCTGCTTTAAATCCTTCTCTCCAAATTTAAAATCTGGCTTCAGTAAATCCAAAATGGTTACAATGTGGTCAAACTTCTCTCCTCTATTTTCTTTAAAAGAAAATAGGCTGGGGCTGGGGCTGGGGCTCAGTGGTAGAGCGCTTGCCTAGCATGCGTGAGGCACTGGGTTCGATCCTCAGCACCACGTATAAATAATAAATGAATAAAATAAAGACCCATCAATAACTAAAAAAAAAAAAATTTAAAAAAAAAGAAAATAGGCTATGTATTTATTGCTGCACTTACTCAGAGACATTTCATTGTTTATATCTCCAGTTTTTAAAGGCCAAAATATATGGGTCAATATATTTATGTTTTCAATCTTCTTTAGCATCATATAAACTTGATAGTTCTTGGACAAATAACTAAGTTCTCCATTCACTCCCAAATGTTCTAGAACCACATGGATGACGTTTCTCTACTTCAACTGTTTTAATTTTTTTAATTAACCAACTAATTTCAAAGCATGAGCAGATAACAAAGATATTTTTAAATATTTAAACATCTTACAGAGTCTACAAAGTCTGTACAACATTTCACAAAAGTATCTATCTGCATTCTAATTATTACCGGTTAATCATGTTTTCCCCAGGTTTCACTAAGATGCCCCTGGGATTTTCTGTAACTCCAGATCTCAAAATTCCTGGTGCTAACAGACTAAGAGACTTATTTATAGTCTTCCATTTTTTATAATTTCTCTGTAATTACTAAAATTTCCTGGATTGGTCTATGAGAGGCTTTTATAGGTTACATAATGATCTAGAAGGTCTATACCCTATTTCCTCTGATTGTTCCTCAGACATTTTTAAATTTAGGCACAAAAGGAGGTAAAAAAAAATGAAACAAAATGAAAACAACATAAAAATCATGAAGTACCTTCTACCCATTTTTTTTTTCCTTCTAAGCATTTTTTTGATGTTAGAGTTTGGTTTATAAATGACTTTAAAACTAGAAAAAATATATATATATTTCAAAAACAAACAAATAAAAATGGGTGTTGAGGCTTGCCCTGTTATATTCCAGTGAAGCAGTATTTTGGTCAGTAGTGATTGTAAGAACATCTACCACAAAGTCCTCCCTCAAGAAGCTCCCAATCCTAGGGGATGGTAAGCAGATATACCACAAATCATAATGAAAATAGGACTTTGAAAATAAGGGCTCTGGTGGAAGAGAAGCAAAGTGCTGTGGGAACAGTGCAGCAAGCAACTAACTGCCAAGGAGGAATTAAGTCAGGGTGCAGAAAATATTTCATGAGAAACACACACTGGAATTTAGTTGTGAAGTTTTATGATCAGTGTGAAAGGGTAAGGATGAGGGTACCATTTCACCCTACTTCAAGAAAAGAAAATATCAGAACAAAAGCAAAGAGATTTGTGTCTCTCTTAATCACTTACCATATTGCCTTGAAATGATTGAGTCAGGGTCTGATTTCTCACCAAACCTTGAATTCTCAAGAAGAGGTCAAATCTCTATTGCTTGACTGAAGCTTCACACATGACAATCTCTTTAGTTTGTCACAAGAGCCACAAGCAATGACTCTAGCATGTGGTGCAATTGATACTTTATTTAGCTTGTTTCCAATTGCAGTTCATATTTTCCAAAATTTAAACCTTTAAAAAATATAAATAATTTTTAATTCCAGCCTAAATCTTAGCAGTTTACAGATTCTTGAATTCCTAATCCATGAGCTAGGAGTGGAGGGGACATGGTAGGGAGTGCTAATACATCATGGAGATCAAGATAAAATGAGACAACACATAAGGGTCTAACCTCATGTTAGACCCGTAGGAGATACATTAACTACTTCTATTTTATTTTAAAATAAAGAACACCAATGAAGGTTTTCATTTTCTCAAAACTATCTTAGAATTTTCTAAAACTGTATGCTGACATTAAAGGCTTGGTGAAGTCATGCAGTAGACAAGTCTGTTTATCCGCTTTATCAAACCTGAGATTTTTCAAACTTATTTGAACATAGACATTGTTTTGTCCCATGACCCTGGCATCTGTCAAGACACACTTTATGCATTTGGATCTAAAGAGGACATTGTGAGCTCATCACTGTCATTCTGCCACCAGCCCCACAAATGTTCTTACCCCTGTCCACTTCTTATTTCATAAGTAGAAGGAGCAGGAAGATAGTTTTCTCATTCTATTTTCTATTTTTTCTCATTCTCTTCTATCCCTGAAATAGCTGTTTTCCTACATTGTGCATCTTATACTTTAAAATATTAATTAAATATTCTTCTTTCCATGAATATTGAGCATCTTTTTTTTTTTAAATCAAAGTAAAATAATTCAGGGCAATGTTATTTTAAGCTTTAGTTTGTAGTTTTTGTACTTTTTCTTTTTAAAACTCATGTTATTTGGGCTTGTGTATTTATTTTTAATTTAGAGCTAAAAGAATTTTCAGGAAAATCTCCTTAATGACTCACACCACCCATGACTGTCTGGTCCTTTAATGCTTTCACCTAAACTCAAGGGTCTCACTCCCTGCTGCCAACGCTGAAATGTACCTGACATTGTTATTGTTTATCATTCAATACTTAATCACATGTCTGTGCTGGATCCGGCCTTCCTTCAACACAGTTTCACTTTTCATTTATTTTACTTAATTTATTTTATGTTCAATATTATCCATTAGTCTGAGACTGAGGATATTTTCATTTTGCAAATATACCATAAGTAATAATGACACCTCTTCTTTCACACTGTGGAACTAGTAAAATAGATTTATTTCTCTGATAAGTTCAGAACTCAAAAAAGAATGCCAGGAAGATTTTTTAAAAAGTAATACCATAAAACACTATTAATGTAACATAAAGCATAGACACATATTTTTAAAATTTTATATGGAAAATATTTTTACCTTCTGTTTCTTGTGTGTTGGTGACCCACATCAGATTCCAGGTTCCTTGATAACAAATAAAGTTCATTTCATTCATTTATTTTTTTGCCTCAGGCTTTAATATAATATCTCATGTTATGTATTCTCAAATATGATTTATTAAAATGCATTTAGCTTTCTAAAGAGTTGAGTTTTTAGTAGAGTTGTTTCCAGGAACACCTGAATCTTTCAATAATGTGACCCAAATATATTGAAACTCAATGTATTCTTGTTAATTTAAATTAGAATGTCCAAGAGAAAGTAAAATGTCCCTTGCATTAATTAGAATTCTTCTTCTATGCTAAATAGCATGTTGGTTATCCAAATATAAAAACTGGGTGTCATCTTGCTGTTTTCAGCTCTCAGGAGAAAGAGGGCAGTGGAGGGGGTAGGGAAGTGAAGAGAAAAAGCAGGAAAGAGAAAAGAACAGAAGGAGGAAGAAAAGGGAAGAAGGAATATACTAATTTATACTTTTTGTTTATTTCAAGCAACTTTAACAGTTTGTCTGAGAGTGAGTCTAAATTAAATTGAATACCCGAATGTCAGTGTTTCTTAAACTTCAGTATTGTACAGTTACTTTCAAAAGGGAAAAGTTTTGATAATAAACTTGGTCATTTTTCAATAAAACTCCATAGTTGATCTGAAAATATAATTGTGTAAAAATAAATGAATATTATTGAATTAAAACAAATCATTCTCTTATATTTATTGCTATTGTACTTTTACTAGTTATTTCATCATACAAAGTCAAGGGCCATGCCTGACATTTGCTCACAGCCTGTATAATGTCTGAGGTCAGCCACTTCCCCTCAGACTCTCTTCAGTTCAATGCGTTTATACTTCTATGTGCTAAAGGAAGGCTCCAGACTATCACTTCTCTCTGACGTTACATGGTAAAACCATCTCCATATTATTATGCCTTCACATAGCATAAACGCACACGTTGTTTATGTAAGAAATCAACTCCTGCCATTTTCTTCATTGCCCCTTAACAGGAAGTATCCAATTTCATTTTTAAAGCATCAAACCAAAGTCACAACTTCTCAAATAACTCAAGAACTAAAATTTTAGCCAATTAAAAGGTTATCCCATTGTTAAGTCATCACTGCAAAGGGAAAGTTTTCTCACAATAACTGGCAAAGGAATTCATCTTAATGGCTGCATTGGGACAAATGATTTGATATTAGGCTGGGCCAAGGATATTAAGAGTTAAATGATAACTTCCTAGTGTGATCTTTCAGCATTAATGCAATAGTGACACAAATAGAGACCCTGAATCTTCAGAGTCCTTGATAATATGAAACATACACATTTTTTTCATTCAATAAGATGAAAAAACAAATAGATAAGTTGCAATAGAACTTACAACCCTGAAGGATAAGGATCAGACTTTTACTATTTGAAAAAACCATTGCTGTTTTTGATCCAATCTTGAACAGTAAGTTTAAATTATGTTGAGATACTTTTAGACTCTTCTATTATCAAAGAAATGCTTGACTAGACTGAATTTATTTTCCAGGGTAAGAAAAAATTTTGCTTTATTTTTAAACTTTTATAAAACAATTGTTGAATCATAAGTATATTTTCCCTAACATATTGTTTAATCAGCAATTTTGGTTTTATCAATATGCTCCACTCTCAGAGTTTTTCTTTTATTGGGTTCTAGTTGCCAAGACTTGTAGTTCAGCCACTGAGTTGTAAAAATATCCTCAGAAGACCTGTAAACAAGGAAGCTCAGGAAAAATGAAAATGGCTGGTGGTTTTTCTTTTTTTTTTGTTTTGTTTTTGGGAGGTGGAAATAGACTCTTTATTATTTTTGTTGTTGTTTACTTATACATGACAGTAGAATTCATTTTGACATAACTATAGAAGCATGGAGTATATCTTATTCTAATTCAGACCCAGTACCTCTCCTTCCCCTTCCCTCTCCCATCCCAATTCCCTTCCTTCTAATGAACTTTCTGCAATTTTCCAATGGTTATTTTTTAATTAATTTCTTCTGTATGTACACAATGTTGACATTCACTGTGGTGTATTTATATATGTACATGGGAAAGTTATGTCAGATTCATTCCACTGTCTTTCTTTTTCCCATCCTCCTCCTTTCCTTTCATTCTATTTTGTCTAATCCACTGAACTTTTATTCTCCTGGTCCCCAACTTATTGTGGGTTAGCTTTCACATGTCAGAGAAAACTTTTGACCTTTGCTTTGGGAAGATTGGATTATTTTACTTAGCATGATAGTCTCTAAATCCATACATTTACTGGCAAATGTCATAAAATCATTCTTCTTTATGTCTGAGTAATACTCCACTGTGTACATATGCCACAATTTCTTTATCCATTTATTTGTTGAAGAGTATCTAGGTTGGCTCCATAGCTTAGCTATTGTGAGCTGTGCTGCTGTAAACACTGATGTGACTGTGTCACTAGAGCATATTGATTTTAACTCCTTTGGATATATACTGATGAATGGGATGACTGGGTCAATTGGTGATTCTATTTCTAGATTTTTGAGGAATATCCATATTTTTTGCCATAGTAGTTGCACCAATTTACAGTTCTACCAGCAATGTATGAATGTACCCTTTTCCTTGACATCTTCGCCAACATTTATTGTTACTTGTATTATTAATAATTGCCATTCTGACTAGAGTGAGATGAAATTGCAGTGTAGTTTTTTAATTTGTATTTACCTAATTGCTAGAGATGTTGAACATTTTTTCATACATTTGTTAACCTTATTTCTTCTTTTGAAAAGTGTCTGTTTAGCTCTTTTGCTCATTTATTAATTGGATTACTTGGTTTTGCGGTGTTAAGTTTTTTTGATTCTTTGTATAACCTGGATATTAATGCCATATGTGAGGTACGGTAATAAACATTTTCTCCCACTCTGTATGCTCCCTCTTTACACTCTTGACTGCTTCCTACAGTTACACATTATTGCTTCTGCTAATCTAATTTTTAAAAATTAATTTGTAAATAGTGAGATTTTTCCCTTCCTTTCTTTTTTATGTATTTATTTAACTGATAGACAATGTTCCTGCAGAAGACACAGTCTTCACTCCGTATTGCTGACCATTCCTTTTTCTTTTTCAGGTTGGATTTTTCCCTAAGAGGTGTAATCATTCTTCCAGAGAAACTATCATTTTATCTGAACATGTCATCATTCAAAATGTCTATGTCCACCAAAAAATAGGAAATAGAGCAAAATGTAAGGTGCAGTTAAAAAACAACAACAACTATGTGATTATTGGGAGTCTGTTTTCTCTTTGCAGAAAAAACAAGTTTGCTGTTCAGAATACCAATTAGATAAGCATCAAATCACATTAAGTAACCATGTAAACCTATTCCAAAGAACCAATTTCAGAGTCACTGGGTTTCCTGACTTTGGACAAGATAATGTCATTTTTTGTGGCACAAATTGCTGAAATTCAAATTTAATGTAGTTTGAACTCATGGCCATGACACATAAATACAGAGTTATCTTGCATTATGTGATCTAGTATATTTCTGTTTTACTCTGATATGAAGAAACTTCCCTTCTGGGATGTTAATTTACATGACAGGTTATATTTAGAAATAAATATGAAAGTAACTTTGAGGCATGGAAAACTTACTTCTCTTAAGAAGTGTTTTGTTTGGAAATTCTTGTTTGGATTTCTTTTTGTTCACAGAGTTAAAACAAATCAGCAGTTTGTAATGTCCCTAATTGCAATCAAGACCAAAGAGTTAATACCAATAAAGCAACTTCTAGAAAATCATTAGTGTACCAAGCTAGCTGTTAATGGTTATAACTATAATGGAAATATTTCATGTCTACAGTGCCTTTCATGTGAGCATCTCAGAAGACTTCACTGATAGATATTTTGATTTTACCCAAATAAACCTGCTATTTCAATTACATGTACTTCTGTAATTTGCTTCAAATATCAGCATTAATCATACACAAAGATCACTAAATTTTAGCATCTTAATCACTTTTGCATTCAGTTGATTTAAAGAATATTTGGTAGACTTTTTTTTTTTTTTTTTTGGTACTAGAGATTGAACTCAGGGGCACTCACCCCTGAGCCACATCCTCAGCCCTATTTTGTGTTTTATGTAGAGACAGGGTCTCACCGAGTTGCTTAGTGCTTGGCCTTTGCTGAGGCTGGCTTTGAACTCACGATTCTCCTGTCTCAGCCTCCCTAAGTGCTGGGATTACAGGTTTGCGCCACCGTGCCGGGCTATTTGGTAGACTTTTTTGATGTTCTAAAGTAAATTCCTTCCCTGGAATTGATTATAGGTATTATTAAAGTTAAACATCTGCTGTTGTAAGAAATATGGAAATAAGTATAGACATAGACATCCCTTTTCTAGGTCAATAATAGAAATTCTAATAACCAAGAAAATTTGAGGGAAAATTTATCTCATCTAAGTAAAACCTAAGCATTTTTTTTCCAACGTAAATAGGTAAATACCAAAATACTTTGTATTTTTAAAATTCACACTTATACACTACTTGGGTTCAATAGTGGTCTGACATATTGTAAGGCACCCCTTGATGTGAGGATCCCCTGGGAGTGATTTTCTCCTCCCTGCTGTGTGGACCTCTCCAGGGCATGCTGCTCTGTTGGTATCTTCACTGAGAGATAATGCTTACTCTGTACTGAACAACATCAAGAGGTCAATGATCTTCTCTTAAAATTGCTCTCAGGCTCCCAAGGTTCATCCATGGTAATTTAGCCAAAGTTACATAAGTACAACAGCAAGGGGCCTTACCCAGTAGGACTGCTAAGAGGACTAGAGAGTTAAGGTTTGAGTATTCTTAGCACACTGACAGATTCTCCATTACTGTTTAGGACACAAAAGAACAATCCCACTAAAAAAAAGAATAAAATTTTAAAAAGAGAGAAAACAGACTGTATAAATAGAAAATTTAGTTACTACTTTATGACCAGGCCTCGGACTGCTTTCACTCTAAAGGGAGACTTCAGGTAGGCTGTGAGTCCTCTGAGTTGTGAGCAAGATGGAGGTGAAGATATACCTGGGAATTTTTCTGGAGTTTATTCCTCTCATTAGACTCCAAAAGTCCTTGACCAGAAAGGTTAGGAACCCCTGCAAAATAGTGATCACATTGTTGTCAATAACACTAATGATATGACATGGAATTTCCCTCCTCCCACACACACCATACTCCCACAAACCTACTAAAACAAAACAAAACAAAAAAATCCAAATTACAATATTTGGTGTCTAATAATAACAATTCTCCAGTGGTTTTAAACATAAAGTGTATAGCCCACACACTATACCACCAGCTCACCATTACCTAGAAACACAAATTTTCTCCTTTTCTTCTTCTACTCCTTTTATCAGTTAATTCCCTTCCACTAATTTCTGGATAAAATAAAATTCAAAATGTTCATAAGAGGTATGTTGGGAAAGATGAAGATGCAGAGGTTCTGTGAATATTGGTAACTAAGATTTGTAAAACAGCTCAAAATTTAACAATATGTACTGTGAGTTAAGATTTAATGCATTTCTACTTAATGGATCAGAAAGCAGTGGTTAAATGACTAGACCAACTTTTATCCAGTCTGTCCCAGACAGAGCTAAAATTCAAGCCTATGAGTTTTTACTCAAAATCCTATGTTCCACTAACACAATGTCTTTTCCAAAGAAATAAAGTTTGGCCCTCTTCCTCCACAATGCTCCATTAGAAGAAGATTCCAGAAATATAGACAAGTCAATTAATGTGGCTCTGTGTTGGGAAATATCAAAGGATCTGAAAACAAACTAATAAAACAACTTTTTAACTTTCTTATCCCAAATGTGACCAGGAGACTCTCCATAAAACAAAAGTGTGGAAATGATCCAGATGTCTTTGAATAGAATCCCCTCAGGATGGAGAGCTGAGATGGGGAATCATATTTTATTCTGTTTTCTCTAATGACCTTCTCAAATACACATTTTGAATGAATGAGAAACCTAAAGGAAAAAGAATGTCTTCTCCTCTCTCCCTGCTATCGCAGGCTCAGGGGTTTAATCAACACTGTTCCTTGTCCAAAGCACTTGCCTAAGGTTTACTCCTCTCCACCTAACATGGTCTCCCTAAGGCTCTGTTTCTACTACAATAAGGTCTTTGATATCTTTGTCAAACCAACCTTTCTAAATCACAGGACAAATGTCATTAGTTACTTGCTCATAAACACTCCATGGATCATGATCTATTACAGAATACTGTTAAGCCCTCTACATCTGGATTCAACCCATCTCTTCTGTCTCTTTCTGTTTCCCTATACTAACGATGTTAACTATGTTGCACGTTTATCATTGTTTCCCTCTCAAGTTCATGGATCTGTTCAATAAATAGTAGTTGAATAACTACCATGTGCCACATATTCTGCTAAGCACTAGAAACATCACAGGCATGTGGCCCCTGACCTCAGAAACCTCATAATTAGGCAGAGAAGACTACAATTAGGAGACTAAACTGCAAGTACTTCTAAGGAAACAAAGTAGTTGCTAAGACATAGAAAAATGAGGGTGGAGCTTGTGGAAGACAGGAAGAGATCAGATATATGGGCTGATTGGGGCAGGCATGGGGGGAATGTGGCACTTAAGTAAAAAGAAGTCACAGATCAGGGACCAGCATATGTGAAGAGCCTGAGTGGCAGAGCTGGCCAAAACAGAAAGAGGCTTGTTTGGGTAGAGAACAGAGAATGAGGATAGTGCCCTCCAAGGAGGCCAAGTCCAAACCATGCAGGTCCTTAGAGGCTATGGAAGGAATGTGCTTTCATCTAACGTCATGGAAAGCCAATAAAAATTTTTATGCAGGGAAGTGCCTTAATTTGATTAATAATTGGTAAAGATCAAGGAGACACTGAGAACCAAGTTAAGCCTGTATCTTCACTGGGAACTTATATTACTACTAATAAAAATGTTGGTGAAAAGCACAAGTACTAAGGCATAAGGAAAAAGACCAAACACATGATACAAACTTGTTTATTTCAAATTTTATGCTATCAAAATACAAGTCTGGAAATGTTAAAGGGTTCATTTGAGGGCTGGAGCCACGTCAAGCCAATCTATTCAGCATCTACGGTCTGGTGTACAGGATGGAGACAGAGTAGAGTGTAGATTTAGGCTCTTCAGTGCTTTGGGCTTGTCTATTGTCAAAGTCTAGTGGGGGCAAATGGATGCAAATTTCACCATACATTATAAGTCAGGTTCAGAAGCATGAGAATACATGGTTTTCAAGGTAAATTCCATACATAAAACTAGCTAACATCTATGAAAATATAGTTCACCATTAAAAAAAAACGTATGAAATATTACCTCATGTTTGCTTCTAACACATCCACATATTCTGATTCTGTGTTGCCCTTATTTTTATGAAAGAAGAAACATTCTCCACCCACCTCATCCCCTGCTATTCCTTCCTAATGAATTCTGGGAGACTACTTCTAGCTTGGTTCTAATAGGTAGCATTATTTTAAGGTATTTTTTTTATGCTAGCCACTGTTCTATGCCCTTCATTAGTGTTTTCTGACTTGCAGGTGAGGAAACTGAGGCTAGGAGTTTGGGTAACTCTAGAAGGTCATAAAGATAGGAGGGGATAACTCTAGGATTCAAACTTGGTTCAACTCAAACCCTATACTCCTACTGTGCTAGGAGGAGGTGGGAAACCAATCCATAGAATTATTCTTGGGGAAGAAACTATTTCAGTGAATAGCTTGAGACATCAGTTTCATACAGTAAGAAATATTCATGAATCACCAAACGGTGTTTAGTAGCAGCACTTGGCAGGTTCTCACTACTATGAATAATTATAATGGACCAATAAAAAAATAGTTATCCTGATTTTATACACACACACACACACACACACACACACACACACACACACAAATAGAAGACGAGAGTAAAAGTTTCAAGGTAGTATCTTTTAGAAACATATAACAAAAGACGTTATCACACAGACTGGAGTTTTCCAAATGAAATAATGTATTTTGTACATATAGGATGATTTTATAAGATTTTCAGCTAAAATAATATACTTTCTGTTGTGGTAGTTTCATTTTATCACAATATGTATTTGCAAAAATATAACTTGTGTGCATACATACACAGTTTGGGGTCACATAAAAAAAGAGACACATTCTGAGAAATGCATCGTTAGGTGATTTTGTCCTTATTTAGACTTCATAGAGTATACTTACACAAAACTAAGCAGTATAGTCCACCACACAAGTAGGCTTTACAGCACAGCCTACAGCTTCTAGGCTTCAAAATTGTAGAGCATGCTACTATAGTAAACAGCGTAGACAATGTAAACAATGGTAAATATTAATGTATCTGAACATAGTTAAATAGATATTTACTTGAGCATCACCATAAACACATAAGTATTATGTTGCATTATGACATTTTGACAAGTTCAGCATTTCTAGGAGACAGGAACCTTTCAGTTGCATTATATTGTTATGGGGCCACTATCATACATTTGGCCTGTTGTTGAATAAAACAGTATATGGTCCATGCCTTTGTACAAACACACATACAAGTTGAGCATCCCTAATTTAAAAATCTGAAATCTGAAATCATCTAAAATCTGAACTCATTTGAGCACTGACATGAGGCCATATGTGGAAAATTCCACACTGAACCTCGTGTAACCAGTTTCAGTCAAAATACCCGTACGATAGAAATATTATCTAAAATTGCCTTCAGGTTATATATATTAGGTGTATATGAAATGTAAGTTAATATCATGCTTAGATTTGGGACCACTTCCCATGATATCTCATTATGTATATGCAAATATTCCAAAATCTGAAAAAAATCCAAATTCCAAGCATTTCAGATAGAGGACACTCAGCCCATGCACATGCACGCACATACACAAACTACATATACACACATCACATTAGATCTGAGTTTGAGACCATAACTGCTGCTTATGGTCAGGTTAAATTAAAATTTAATTTTTAATAAAAAGAGTCCTTTAAAATAATATAATTTTTTTATTAGTTTTGGTGGTGCAGGGGATTGAACCCATGTCCTTGTGCATGCAAGGCAAGCACTCTACTAACTGGGCTATAATTTTTAATAAAAAGGGTCCTTTAAAATAATATAAAAAGCAGTAGGGTAGTTTGCTGATAGAGTAAATATTGTAAAGAAAATCAGCATACTATAGTGACGCAGACACATCAATGTTTATAGCAGCTCCACCCACAATAGCTAAATTATAGAACCAACTTAGGTGCCCTTCAACAGATGAATGGATAAAGAAAATGTGGCACATATACACAATGGAATATTACTCAGCCTTAAAGAAGAATGAAATTAGGGCATTTGCCAGTAAATGAATAGAGCTGGAGAATATCATGCTAAGCAAAAATAAGCCGATCCCAAAGAACCAAAGGCAAATGTTTTCTGTGATATGCAGATGCTTATTCACAATAATAGGGGGCCAAGTTCTAGGGAAGAATAGAGGTACTTTGGATTAGATAGAGGGACATGAAGGGAGGGGAGGAGGCATGGGGGCAGGAAGGATAATAGAAAGAATTAAACATTTTGGCCCTATATGCATAAATGATTATATAACCACTGTAATTCTACATCATGCATAACCAGAACAATGAGAAGTTCTACTTCATTTATGTGTTGAAATTCTACTGCCATGTATAACTATTTAGAACAATATTAAAAAATAATACTCAAATAATTGATATCAGTGGAATACATTTTAAACCTGTTTCACTATGATACTTATTCCTAAATTAGTGAAAATATTAATTGAAAAATATTCACAGCACTGTTAATTTCACTAAAATATGGCTGTACATATGTTCAAATAGATTTTATCAAGCAAGTCAGCACAGTCCATAGATGGTAAAAAGAGCACAGAATTCCCATCCATTCTGAGTAAGATCTGAGAGAGGTAGGACCTTGGTATGTTTACAGTTAGACAAAAAAATACCTTTTTTGTTTCTAAGTCTGATGTAATATATCATTTTTCAACAAAAATGTAGAGTAGACCCTAAATTAAAAGTGTGATGAATAGATTTTTAAACAAACATATTTTAGAAGCAAACTAAAAGCTGTCCAGAAGCAGCAGTGCCATGTTAAAGTCCAGGCTGTGTTTTCAGACCTGAGAGGCCCCCTGAGCTGGCAGCTGCCTTTCTTTCAGTTGGGCCTGATTTGTTCTCCTAACTGAAGACACAGCGTGAGTGAGCTGACCCACCCCCGAGGAACTGCATGTGCCCACAACGACATTGCTGGCCTTGCTGCATGGATTCCACAGTTTTTACTGCTTACCTTCTAGTTCTCATGGCTTTGATTCAATAACTTCTTTTCTTGTACTAAAGCTTCTTTGAAAAACATAAGGACCAGGTTAGAAAGAGAAAGCGTACTTTTTCAGTCTCCAGACACCATTGTTCCTTCTATAGAACATTGATCCAGGATGGTGGCAGGGTATGATAGGATGCGTAGAAACTGAAAAGATAATCTAACAACACCTGACAGGAGTTACAAAGCCCTGGAATGTTGACTCCATCAGGACTAGTTCCAACTCCACCTTGCCTCCCTGCAGCAGAGGCCCCAGCTGCTACCCCTTGGGGACGTAGATACAATGTGGCTATTAAGCCCTGTTTGGGTTGCTGTCTTCATGATGCTAACAGAGAATGTCACCCTGACTTAAAGTCCTTAACCTTTCTTTTGATCAAATTCCCAGGTAGCTATAGTAATTCCAAACCACAACCAATTGAGTTTGAAGATATTAAAAATAAGCTTCTACAAGCTGTTGCAGAATTGAAAGCAACGGTTTCCTACCAGGCATCATGGGCTTTTGTGCACAACCCAATAAGTCTTTAATGAACAGTCTGCAAACCCTTGTTGGTGCTGTTCAGCTCTTACTAAGAGATTTCATTATTCCATGAAATTTGCTTAGAATTTAGCACAACAACTACCTGAGGCAGAAGTCGTTAAAGTGCCACCTTCAAAATTCTGATCCCACATTTCTATGCTATGGTGAAGAAGGTTCTCTTGCTTTTAAAGAGCTGTACTCCTTTCAATTTAATCATCTTTTTTTCTGATTCACCAATTGGCTCAGAGTCAGCCAGGAAGCCTGAAGCAGCAGCTGCCATCCCTGATTGTTAGTAGCAATCCATCAGAAAAGACATGTCCTTCCCATGTTGCTACTCAGAGAAGTAAATACCAAGAAACAACACCAGAGGTTTATCTTCCTGATAAAACTACATGAAGATGGAAGGTCCTATTTTTTCAGTGGAAATTAAAAAAAAAAGTCAAAACTATGAAAATGCTATGTCATTAAGAACCAAATGGGATTAGAAAAATAGATACTTTAAGTAATTGAAAACTGCATTCAAAATATGTCCTCTGTTGAATTACTCAGACAAATCTTACTTCTCTTAATAATTGCTCTGTAAAATATAAGACTTTATATTTGCAAAATTATTTATCTGGAACCAGACTTATTTAAACTGAATCCTGCCTCTAACACTAGTTTTAAAACTTTGGCAATTAAATTGACTCTGCATTTCTTCTGTAGAACTTATGGGAAAATTAAATAAATTACTGTAGACAAAAGGCTAGAACAGTGTCTGACTAGCCATAGAAAGAGCCATAGCAATGGGTGCTGTAATAGGAGCAGATCAATAGTAATAGATGCTACTTCTATTAATATTGCTGTATTTTTCATTGTCATTATGTTCTCATCATGATTATCACTTTCATCAGCATATGTCATTTTATTGAATTTCCACATCAAAATTGTAAAGAACCATAACTAATGTATCCTGCTACATAGGTAAAAGAAACTAAGGCCCTTACAGTAAAAAGACTTAAGATTTCCTATCTTGTCAGAGCAGAGCCATGGCTGGAATTCTATTCTCTTCACTAACACTGCCAGTAAGGACCTGCTGCAGAAGAATGGACTCCAACACCATTTGGTGCTACTATTGCTACTACCCTCGTTCTACCTTTACTGATTGCATATCAGTGAACTATCATCACTGATTGCATATGCCATATCCCTGCCAAAGTTCATTTTCTTCTCCCCTCATCCTGAAATCATTATGTGACCCAGGAAGAAGTTGCAACCTGTAACTTGCCCTATCCCCTAAATGCCACTCACTCTTCTTTTCACTCATCTCTTTTGAGTTGCAAAGCAGTTTATACACAAATGACCTCCATAATCATTGTCCAATTCTGTCTAATCCTTTCCTGCCCCAGGTGGATGGCATGGCCCTTCTTTTTGCAGTAACTAATCTTTCCTTATCTTCTGCAGAGCTCACTTGTGGACTGTCCCTTCTTTTCCCCTGACTCATTCATTCTTTTCTTCTCTATATTTATGAAGAAATGTAAGAGTAGACCCTTTTCTAAAGCATCTTCAAATTATATTCCTTTCTTTCTACTTCAGACAAAAAAGATCTTTTCTTTCTTGTCAATCTTTGCTTTTCATGGTGATTTTCCACTAATTGACAGGTTTTCCAGACGTTGCTGGTCCAGTTTCCTTCACTCACCCTTATATCCTACAGTGTAGCATTTGTGTTTGCCAAGCTTATGAAATTTCCTGCTTGAAAGTCACCAGAAAGCCATTTATTATTGCATTTGGTGCCCTTTCAGCATCTCACTACCTTAATCTCCCAAGTGGTGACTCTATGAATTCTCATTCTTGCTGGGTACTCTGCTCTTGGATTTTAGTACACCTCTCTTACCCTGATTTTCCTCCCAGCCCTTCTTCATATTTCATACTCTCTCTTTTAATACATGCCTTCATTTTTTCACCACATATTTTTCTTCATTTAAAAAATGAATGATATAATCCTCTCATTCTAACAGCACCTGTCCTTAAGCCCAGTACACCATCCCTCATTTGTTTCCCATTGGGTTAGGTACCTGCAATTCGAATGCTGTCTTCTCCCTAATACCTGTCACCTCCTCCTAGTTTCCACTTTTCTTGTCCAGAGTATGTGTGACCTTCAAGAGGCAGCATAGGATAAAGGAGAAATTTAAATTAGAAAACAATTTGTATGGAATGCTGATTTTCCCACTTACTATATCACTCATTAGAAGCCCTTTAATTGCTCTGAACTTTGACTTGCCATCCATAAAGTGGGGACTGCATCGGATACTACATATAAATACAGTGCTGTCCCTGAGAGGGATCCAGGGAAGTTATCTCCCCCATCTATCCCCTATTCTGACTCTAACCACACACATCACTGCCTATTCAATCCAGAATTCCAGCTTTGAAATCATACCATTATATTTGATTTCTTCTCCAGCCTCGTCTCCCATATCCAGTCCATCATCAAGTCTACCTTCCTAGCATCTCCTTCAGCCTCCTCTCCTTTATGCTTCCTTTATCACTTTCAGGTTATAAATACTCATTATTCATTTCTAGATTGTCCAAACAATCTTCTGTTTTCCATGCCTGCAATTTCTCCCACCTTTCAATCCATCCTGGACAATGACATTAGATCAATAGTCTAACATAGCACTTTATGTGATTACTTTCTCAAGGTACTCAGCTAGCAAGTGGCATACAGAGATGCATGCCCAGACAATGTGCTCTTGCATCTGGACTCAGAACTATATGTCTGAACTGCCTTGGCATCAAAGTGTAGACCTGGAATTCATTACCTTTATTATCTGCCCCAGAGAACCTTTCCAAGCTGCCCTTCCACCAAACCTTAACCACAAGGGTTGACTTACATGCTCTTCCTAAAATGAGCTTATTTTATTCTTTAGGATGCTTTCAACTATGGGGGGCGGGAAATCCCACCTTAAGTAGCTTAATTAAGGGGATTTATTACCTCATATAACAAGCCCTAGAGGTAGAAGAGTTCCAGAAGCATTTAGCACCACACTTAACATCAAGCCTAGAAGATTGCTTTCAGTTTCCCACTCCACTATGTTCAACATGATCTTAGGTGAGCTACTTTTATGGTTGCAAGATGGTACCACAGTTTCAGGAAGCATGTACAGATGATATCCAGTAGGAAAGATGATATCCGCAGAGACCACATCTTCACTGTGCATCATGCTTTAGAGTGAAGAATCTTTTTCCTTACCCTACCCCTATCTCTACCATCCCCACCAGACTTCCTTTGACGCTTCATTGGCCAGAGCTATATCATCATCACTAGGCAATTTACAAACAAAACAACATAAAACCATAAAAAAATCAGTTGATTCCAAAATTTTTGAGATATAACCACAATGAAAAATGTACTGTATTAGTTCAACTCAGTACACATGTAAATACATTTGATATTCATATACAAAACAAAAAATGAAAGCTTTATAAAATTCATCCTTACTATATAATCATCTAGCTATGTTCTATTCTTTTTTATTCTCTATAATCTTGATTCCAACCACGAAACTGATTTTAGAAACCACTAGCAGACCATCACCTGCATTTTTTTAAAAATATGGCTTACACTAGTTAGAATTAATCTAAGTCATGTTAGAAAACTCAGGAATATTAATAGGATCAGTGTGGAAAATAGGGAAATTTTTGCTTTGAAGACAACCAATATTATGCCAATTTTGTGTGTCTTTGGTTATATATTTATCCTTTATTGTCTATGATATCTTTAATTCACTATTCATTTGATAAAACTGGGATTTTTCAAACTCAGGATGTTTCAACTTAATGATGAAAAAGCTGGAGTTAGTATTTATAATTTCCAAAAAAAAAATAAACTGACATTCTTTATAGTTTGTAAATCACAGAAAATAAATCCAACATTTTTTAAAAATTCAAGATCTAGTTTCTTTTGATGATATTAGTAGGGTAAAAGGTCATGGGAGTTCAATTAATTTACTTTAAAATGGTCCTTTTAAATGATGCCCAAAGAATAAATCATCAGAGATTAATCAGTGAAGACTGAGTCTCTCCCCCTTATTTAGAATGTCTAAGGATCTGGGAGCAGCTGGCCCCATCTCTGGTCTCTCTTTTCCTGATTCATCTTGTGGATGACCCTGGGAGAGGTCACCCTATGGTTCTAAATCACAGGAGCCTGCACATGAGTCTGCCATTTTCTCTCTGCATTCACTCCATTCTTCAGAACCTTGCTGGGCTAAGGCAAAGGCTTTAAAGCGCCTGGTCTTTGTACCCCTCAGGCATTTCACCCTGCTGAGCCCAGCTATTCCCAGACCAATATAGGGTCATTTGTATTTTTACAGTAATACCCTGATGCATCCAATATGCCTGAGCATCTGCTAGGTAGAAAGCACTGTGTGAGACTGCGAGGGAACCCCATGTGAATAAGCCTTAGTGCCTATTCTTAAGCAGCTTGGATCCTAACAAAAGATAAGCCTACAAACAGCCACAAAAGATGTCTTTTAATAGTGGAGGCTTCCCGGAAAGGATGATGACTAGTATTTGGGGAGTAGTCACTGAGCACCAGGTACTGTGCTACGCCATTTATGCAAACTACCTCATTAAAAAGCCCCATGGTGTTGCAATATTATTATCTCCATTTTGCCCATGTAAAAACTGAAACTCAGAGAGTTCCAGAATTCTCCCAATGGTATGTTTTTAATGAGCAGCTGAGTACAAGTGTAAAATGAGATGTTTAGACTCCAAAGTTTCCTATTTCTTATGTCATTTTCTCTGCAGTCTCAGCCATAGCAGAATTTTATCCAACCTTTAGGAAGACATTTGAAATGCGTCTTTGTAATAAGAAGTCTTTTCAATGTATTTCCTTAGGTGATGGGGAGAGACCAAGGATGCCGGGTGTAGAGGGCAGTCCTTTCATAAGTCATGCAAGGCAAGAAAGGGCAGGTTGGTTTCAGGGGATGATAAATAGAATAGTTTGGATGCATGTGAACAGTGTTTAAGAGAATGAAAGAAAGCAAATCTAGAAAAGGTGATGAGGTTTGAAGTTTCTGAATTCTGGTTTTCTCAGCTTTCATAATTCTGCACAGCAGAAGTTTCTAGGAGAGGGAAACCCCTTCTGCAACTGTCCTCAAGACTGAATCAGGAGGACAAGAAGTAGGTAAACACAGTGATCTTCTCAAAGTAACAGCTGAATGTTTTATTCCTCTGTGACTTTCACTGTGAAGCTCAAGGCTTTATAACTGGTAAGTCTGCAGTTTGCATCTAATGAATGAATTTTTATTCAAAGAAAGGTTTTTTGTTCTCTCTTGCCAAGTTCCTGAAGGAATGGACCAGGGTAAGATATTGTACAGTGGGTAGAAGGAACAGGGGCTGGCAGAGCAAGCTTGACTCCTGCTATTCAAGATTCCAAGACTCCAGATGAATAATCTAAAGAGCATGATCTTTAGTGGGGTCAGATATGATCCTGCTTCTGTTATGCAGACATGGCATGCTGGAGGGCAGAAAATATTCAGAGGAGAACAAACAAAAGGCAGACAAGGCAGATGTTCTAAAGGATTTGCAATGGGATCCTCATAGTAAATAATTCTATGACTCATACACCACACCTCCAAGCCACAGTTTTTACACACCAATTTGATATTTTACTTTACACAGAGGAAAAAAGCAATCTAAATCATTAATTTGCTAATGGCCTTATGAGCTAGGCCAAGAAAGGTCAGGGGACACTGGTGTGGCAATTAAGCTGCACTGTGCACCACAGTCTACAGTGCTACTTTGTCCACAAGCTCAGCCTCAAAGGCTTTGAAAATTTCTAATATAGAGGTTAATTTCAAACAAGAAAAGACTGAAATACATGGCAGAACAGTGAAAGATGAGTTTTCTCAGCTTTATGGCCAGATAAAAATTAACCCCCTTGCAGACATAGCCACAGTATCATAACCAAAACAAAGCCAAAGCTATGGATAGGGTGATGAAAGCAGACAAAAAGAAGAGATGGAAGCCGGACATGGCGGTGTATGCCTGTAATCCCAGCGGCTTGTGAGGCTGAGGCAAGAGGATTGCAAGTTCAAAGCCAGCCTCAGCAACTTACTGAGGCCCTAAGCAACTTAGCGAGAACCAGTTTTAAGATAAAAATAAAAAAGGTTAAGGATGTGACTCAGTGGTTAAGAGCGCCCCTGGGTTCAATCACTGGTACCAAAAAAAAAAAGAAGAGAAGGGAGATGTATGTAAAGAGAAAATATGCCTTAAAGATGCACCTTAAAGATGTATAGTGAAGGTCTACAGATGGCAGTTTAATAATTTTAGGGGTAGCAGCAGAGCAGAAGAAACAGTTACACAGAGTAGGAGGTTCTTGGAGATGGTTGTGAACAATTAATATCTTCCATTCGCTTTATATGGCAACTATGATATAGTATAGGAGTGGATGTTCCACATTCAAAGTAGCAAATATTAGTTAGATTTTCATGGTAGTCTTATACAATAATTAGTGAGAATAGACATTGGCTATGTTGGCTTTGGATGAACATGCGCAGAGTCTGTAATTCTGCTATCATGCACTAGACAAGCCTGCAAGATCCATGTTGAATAAGGGTTTGAGACTTATTCCTGCAACAATGTCCTTCTAGAAACAGTTGAATATGTAAGTACATTAAGACAGCCTGTCCCTGGGCCCCTCTGCAGAGTCACCATTGGCCATGACTGTCTCATGTTTAGCTACAGAGAAGTAAAATATAACTTTCAACGTGCAGTGTGGAAAAAAAAAATCCATTTTGTGAAGGCCAAATTGTCTTCTATTTTAAGGCCAATGTATAATAATTTTAATATTGATATGCAATATGTACCAACTGCTACATTTATCCATAAAACATGAAGTGTTTTTATTTAAATCAAAAAAGAATATTAATTGCTTATATTAAGAATTTTTGATACCCTCCCCCCAAAATAAAACATCTACTGTGAGAGGCCAAGTACACCAATAAACAATTATCCATTTCCATTCTCTTTTTTTCATATAATCTCAAAAAATCGTTTCTGACTTCAGGCTGGGACCTATGATAAACTCTGTAGAACACAATTCAACAGACAGTGTTCTCTACCTCCCTCTCTCTTTTAGCTCTTGACCTAACTTCCTAATTCTACATATGTATAAATGAATTCCCAGACACAGCAAAATTACACACAAGTTGATTTTTTGGAAAAGCCAGATTCTAAGATTAAGAATTTGGTCTACTTCCAAAGCATATTCATATAAAAGTATGGGGGTTTTGTTGTTTTGTTTTGTTTTGCTTCTGTATAGGGAGCTTTCATGAATATCAAATATCTGATGAATCTCACTACTCTTCTATTGTGAATCTAATAATGTTTAGATGCAGAATTTGGAGGAAACTGTCTCATGAATGTCATTAACCTGATTTGCTAAATCTTTACTGTGTGTCCTATGAGATACTGATTGAAGAGACATTGAAACTATAAGGTTATGGGTGATTTTTTGCTATTGATAGAAATAAAATGAGATGAAAAACTTTTTCCTTGTAAGCTGACCTCTCTTCACACCCAGCTGTAATGCCCAGCTTCTAAACAGCCATGTGTGGGCAATGGCTTAGAGGAAAGGACAGTATAGGTAGAAATGGAAGACCCCACCTGAAGTCTTTCTAAGGACTTTAAGTTTGGAAGGGAAACTTATGAATGAATGGATTAACCTGACTGGCTTAGCATATGAGGCTTCTTTTCAATCCCAAATATGTAAGAAACTTTGCAAAGTAGCCTTAGGAGTAGTGAATCCAGAGTTAAGAATTGACACTTTTGCTTCACAAATCAGAGTCTGTCACTTACACAGAAAAACAAACTGAAATTTCTCATTGCAAATTAGTGGAATCTTCTCCTGAAAAAGGTAAAGAATTTTGCAACTTTGAGCATATAAACTTTAGTTGTCAGGTTCAGCTCAGGCTTCATGCTTCTGGGGAGTCTCTCTGATGTGCGTGACCCATGCTCCACACCTGCTTCTGCGGCTCATGCTCTTCTTATCCCCCCTCATGGTGTTTCTTTATGTACCCACACATGGTATTATAAACTTGTTTGTAAGCCTATTTTCTCCAATAGAGATTAATCCGTGAGAACATAATGGTTTAAAATGAATCTTGTTAAAAAAATAGTGAATAAAGAAAATGTAATCATTTTATTTGTTTCTATTTCAGGACAAAAATAATAACACTGGCTTTATAAAATTACTATGATATCTAAATATCTTTTAATATATGTTAAGTGGTTCACATAGGGCACTTAACTATGCCAAGTTACCCATTAGTAACTTAATAACATTTATCTATTAGATTCTTACTCGCTCTTCTGATACTGTCCAAAAGTGTTAGAATACTTTCACATGTGAATGATTGCATGTTGGAGCCCATTAATTAAGTAAAGATAAACAGAGGAATGAGGTTTTGGATTCCTGACTTTGCAACTCTATGAGCTCTCAAGAGTCCTAGTCTACTGGTTGGAACCTCATGAACCATAGATTTTAGTTTCCTAAAATGAGGCTTATGATATATTCTGAGAG
>PVHX01006598.1:0-99076 GCA_004024805.1 Geosciurus inauris | reverse complement strand
CATGTACATACATATACACTTTTAGTTCTTTTTCTCTGGAAATAATTGAAATGTTCTACAATTTGTTACTATTATTACTGAGTAATAAGTACACAGGTTCTCACTGTGTTATTTCCTACAATTGCACATGAATGTGTATTTATATTAAAATTAAATAGTGTAATTAAAAAACCATCATGCCAAAAGTTGACATATTTCATGAATGGGATCGGATACTAAAATTTCTAGCACAAAAAAAAATTTCCCATTTTTACTGATTCCTTTACATGTTTCCTTTATGAATTTTAAAAAATTGCCTCCAAGGTTTTCCCTATATTTGAAATGCATAGAGTCAACTCTAATTTAGTGAAACTTAATTATAATATTAATTTTTTGCACATATGTTTTTATAAAAAATTGGCTAAAAACAAAAAAATAAGCAAAATAAAATGCTAAAAATGTTCCTAGAGAGTAAATTTGAGGTTTTCTTCCCACAGACATGAAAGGTAACTGTGAGGTCATGGAAATGTTAGTATTCTTAACTATAGTAGCATCAAGTTTTACATCTTAAATATACAATAAAAATTAATTAACAAATGAACCAAGAAAAACACTAAAAAATCATGAATAAATGAGGAGGCTATAATATTAATTCTGACCAGGGGACTCTTCTCATTGTGGATAGAGTAGAGAAGGTCTAGAGTGAGTCACAGATTTGGGGTATCAGTTGCCTGGTTGTAACCTTAACTCACATCTAAGATCATATGCTGGCCTCTGTAGTCAGGCTTCTGTTCCTACCACCATCTCCCACAGCACAGTGCTTTCCCTAAATATGGGGTCCTCTTCACAGATCTCCTGCTTTCATACATCCCTCATGTTCTTTCTTTTTAGCACTGGGTCCTTCTGGTGTCATTATTGTCTATATGAATTTCCAGATACCCAGGTTATGTCCACCTCCATAATTCCAACTAGTACAGTTTCCATAGCACAGTACAAAAGACCTAGATAGATATTTTATTATTTTTCCATACATATAAATTTTACATTCCCAATTAAATTGTATTTGTCTTGGGAGAAGAATATATCCACCAGTATTAGTCTACTTTCTGTTACTATAATGAAATACCTGAGGTTGAATACTTTATAAGGAAAGGTAGCTTAGTTTTGGACTAATTTTACAGCATGGTGCTGGCTCTTAAAAAGGCTCCTCCTGATTGTACACATACAAGAGGGAAAAATTCCATTGTGAAACAGGAAGCCAGAGATAAAATAAAGGTTCACCTTTTTTAATCACAATTCTTGAGACAGAACTAACTAGGATCCCACAAGAACTGTATCAGTTCCTTTTGAGGGCAGTGCCCAATGATCCAATCACCTTGCACTAGGACCCATGTCATAAAGATTGAACACCATCTCCTAACTTTGCCACCCTGAGGACCAAGCCTCCAACATAGGAAACCTTGGGGACAAACTCAACCTACACCAAATCACAGCACCATCTGTCTACTGAACTACCTCTGCTTATAGATACAGACTCTGGAGTAAGTCTAAATGAATTTCTTGCTCTGCCATTTGCTAATTATGCAAACAGAAAAAGTTTTCTTGGAAAAATTACTTAATTGTTCAATGCCCATGTGCCTCATCTGTGTGGATGTAGGAATACTTGTATCATATACCTCAGTATTCAATCAACCCAAACATGTACAGCTCAGCACAGCACCTAGTCTATTGTGAACTCTCAATGAGAATTACCTATTTTCATCTCTGCATTTTATCAGCAATGTGTGGGAGAATCTTTATTTATTTATTTATTTTTTTCATTTTTTGGTACAGGGGATTGAACTCAGGGGTACTCGACCACTGAGCCACATCCCCAGCCCTATTTTGTGTTTATTTAGAGACAGGGTCTCACTGAGTTGCTTAGCACTTCGCTTTTGCTGAGGCTGGCTTTGAACTCATGATTCTCCTGTCTCAGCCGCCCAAAGTGCTGGGATTACAGGTATATGCCACCACACCCAGCTAGGAGAATCTTTATTAAGCTTTATGTAATTAAAGGAATATCATAGAGAGAGAGACTGCTCACCAAAACATATGTTCTTTTTTTCTTTCTGGGTCCTCAGACAAACCCTATTTTCTAATTTTCTTCTGGAACTGAGCATTGACCAATAGAATGTAGAGGGGATGACTAGTGCCATTTCAGGCCTGACTTATTCAAAATTTCCCAAATGTCCTTTATGCTTCAGAGTGACTGGATCTGAAATGAGACATGCATAGAAGCTACACATTAAAGGTGACAGAAACCTAGCCACCACACCAAAGTGATTGTTTTAGTTAGCTTTTTCACTGCTGTGACTTAAAAGACCTGACAAGAACAATTTTAGGTGGAAAAGTTTATTTGGGGGCTCATGGTTTCAGAGATCTCAGTCCATATAGTCTGCTTCATTCCTTAGGACTCCAGGTAAGGCTGAACATCATGGTGGAAGGGTGTGGTGGAGGGAGGGAGCTCACATGATAATCAGAAAGCAGAAAGACTAAGCTCAGCTCACCAAATATATACCCCAAAGGCATGCCCTTAAAGACCCACTTCCTCCAACCACATCCTACCTGCCTTCAGTTAGCACCCAGTTAATTTCTATCAGGGGATTGATTCACTGATTGGGATAAGACTCTTATTACCTAATCATTTCACCTATAAACCTTCTTGCATTGTCTCATACATGAGCTTTTGAGGGACACCTCACATCCAAACCATAGCAGTGATTGTCTACCTGGTTATCTGTAGCATTTGAAAAAAGAAACGGCTATTGCAGTAAAGCCATAATGCCTTTCTTGGGTCTGTTTGTTGTAGCAGTTCATACAACCCTGAAAAAGCAGCTTGACATAAGTAAATGCCTCTCTTGGTGTATCCATCTATTTGTCTGATAATTCAGGCCTTGTAAGTAGACAACTGTTTGTGGCCTTTGTGATATCTCTTTATGCAAGGCAGAGCTCTTTTACTTAGTCATCTCATGGTATTCTAGTTGTATTTGAGTTTTAACTCCATGAAATACGAACATCTATTTTGTATTGTTTGTTGCACAACTTCTGTTTTAAGTCAGAACAACTCAAATCCCAAATACTACCTCCAAAATTTGTTTAGCATTTTTCAAATGAGCTGATGGTAAGAGAGATGTGTATGCATGTACATGTGTACTTGTGTGTTTGTGACTTTCCTAAGTCTCCTAGCACAAAGCTGGATGAATTCCATAAAATGTGAATTTGCAGGTTAATTGAACAAAACCTGTGCTATCTTCCCACATCTGCCCTAGATGAAGTAAAGTGTTCTTTGAGATAACCGAAGATCATAGCTTGGAAAAAGCAGGTGCTTTTGAATGACCACTGTTCTCTATTCTTGAAAGCAAACTTATTTATCTTACTTATTCATTTATCTTGATACCCTACATGGTTCCTTCCATAGGCCTGGGTTTATTCGAGGTGGTGGGAATATAAAGAAGCATCAGTGCATGTGACATTCTCAGGAAAGTTGTGGGTACATCCACCCATTTGGGGATTTCATTGAAGAAGCTGTTTAAAAGTCAATTTGTGAAGCATTTCTATATGGGATTGAGATTTTAAAATAAGAAAAAAGTGCAGGAAAAGCCCTCAGAATCATACACAGTGAGCAAAAGTAAGTTCTACTCAGAAAAAAGAAAGAAAGAAAAAGCTTGGGTTAGCATCAGAAGTAGAACTTTCCTTAAGAGATGAAAATATAAGATCCCATCCAGCCCTGCTGTGGTTTGGGAACTGAACTCCCTGTCCCTAAGAAGTGGAGTTACATGAATTGTTTCTTCCTGTGAGCACCTGGAGTATAATGAAGTGGCCCTAGGACTGCTGCCAATGACTCAGTCCCACCACCATGGTTGGGGTAAACCATGCCCTCTGTGGCAGCATGTTCTGGGATGGCTGCTGTAATGTGAGCAGGACAGTATCTTGGTCCAAAGGAATGTTCTGTTGCTCATGCTTTTTGGAAGATGAACCATCAGCAGCAACCAAAGCAAAGGTTGAGCAACAGCCTCTCTCCTTTTCCTAACTTCCCTTCAGAGCAGCCCCACCCAAGTCCTGCAGATGGTAGTGTTTGTGGGATGACCTTGCAGATGGCTGCATCAGGGCAAATTGGTGCATTCATGAGTTCCTCTCTTTCCCATCTTCCCCCTGTCTGGTAGCTGACGGTGCTGAGGAGAAAGAGAAGTGTCCTGATGGTAAGGAAAAAAATTGAAACAAGGCATGAGTTTGCTGATTTTCTGAGGGGTGACTGAAGTGTCACACTTTGTCCTTCATTTGTCCAGTAGTCTCCATATGACACAGAAATTTTCAGCCATCTAAACATAGTTTTAGAATTTGTAATAATGCTTAAAGTTGCTAAAATCATAAGACTAAAGCTTTATGTCTCCTGATCTGGCGTAACAAGTCAAGTACCAGCTGCAGAGGAATTTTTTAATAAAACTCAGCAACTTGGTCATGAGATTTATCATACAAAGCAGTAGAGAAGTGTGTGTGTGTGTGTGTGTGTGTATGTGAGAGAGAGAGAGAGAGAGAGAGAGACAGAGAGGGGAAGGGGAGAGAGAGAAAGTGAAAGAGAGGCAATCTTGTTTACAACCTAAGTTTGAGTGTGGATTTCTTCTTCAATAATCCTTTCAATTTTCTCCTTGGGCTTTGTCTGAAGGCAATAAAAACAATTCCACAAAATATAATGTTTAAGCATGTGCATCTCAACACTTTTTATAATAGTTCTCAATGGGGGAGAAATCTAAGATGCCTACAATATAATACTCATTGAAATAATCAGATTTATCAACTAGAAGATTTAGGATCAATGTAGCATAATAGCTATTGGCAAAAAATCAATTTTTAAAAGCATTTTTTTGTTTGTTTCTTTGTTTTTGGTATAAGGGATTGAACCCAGGGGTGCTTAACCACTGAGCCACATCCTCAGCCCTTTTTTGTATTTTATTTAGAGACAGGGTCTTGCTGAGTTGCTTAGAGCCTCATTAAGTTACTGAGGCTGGCTTTGAACTCATGATCCTCCTGCCCCAGCCTCCTGAGCTGCTGGGATTACAGGCATGTGCCACCACATCAGATTGAAAGTATTTTGAATGGAGAAAATGGTATCAAGCCAAAACTGTATATGAAATTGGTAAAATGATATATACACATAACAGAATGTTTATAAAAATATAATTATATAAAGTTTCTCTATGTTATCATAGAAAATATTATCCCAGTGGTAGCAATGATTATCACTTCATGGATACAATTATAGATTTTTTTCCTTGTATGTGTGTGTATGTGTATATATGTGTGTGTGTGTGTGGATAGTGTGTGTGTACTCATGAACATAGTACTCCTGCCATAATAATAAAGTTATATTAAGATATTATAGATTTCAGGGTACAGAGACAGCATAAAGCTGGAGAACAGAAGCTCTTCCACAAAATAAGTAACAGAGGCAATCAAATATTAATAAATAAAAACATAAAGTTTACCCAACAACCAAACTAGAAAAGAGAAACAACCACATGCTATAAAGTTCAGAGTATGGTAGTGGAGTCAGAATCACAGTCTGGCCTGGAGCTGAGTGCAGTGACTCCGATCTTCACCCCATTCCAACAGCATAATTAGAGAGAACAATTGAATCAACAGAATGGTCATTTCATTTCATTTTCATGAAATCTGTCCCCACTACCACCAGCCTAGATAGAAGCAAGCAAACTGAAGATTCCTGGATGAGAAAGTTATTTCAGGAAGAGTCAAGGACAAATCCAGTATAGAAAAGGCCACAACCATGCGCCAACAGAAAAGGACCAAAAAATCCTCTGGAGAGGCTTGAGATTTTCCAGGACTTCGTGATGAGTTTTGGAAAAAATTCAAAGCCCCAATGGACTTCTTTTCAGTACTCATATCTTTTTCCAATTAGGTGAAATGATACAGAACATTTAAGAAAACCCCAAAAGAGAGAGCAGGGCTGGTGACCGCTAGTGAAGGATGCACCTCTCCATTTCCGCTTTGCTCCTGCAAAGCTTGCCAGTGTCTTTAGGTTACAGAAAAGTTACAGCTCAGCCTTCAAGGTAGCTAGATGGTTTAGAAGGACAAACAGGTTCTAAATTCAGAAGGGTGAGTATCGAGAAAAAAACTAACATAAAACTTAGGTATAGATTTGAATAGAGTTCCTAATATCAGCCAAAAAGAAGATGCAAAGAGTATACTACATGAAAAAAAGAAAGGGAGGAAGAGAGGAAGGAAAGAAGGAAGGAAGGAAGGAAATCCCATAGGACAAGTTCTGGAAACATATATACTCCGAGGAACAAATAAAATTTCCTTTCAAGTTCAGCTCACAATAGAAGAATTTAGTAATAGTTTAAGTTAAGAAAAATAAAAGAAGTTTTTGGTGAACTGAGGATGCAACAACAGTATTACAGAAATAGTACATGAAAAAACCATGAAACAGAATAGAGGTTGAATATCAAGTGGCTATTCCAGAAAGACTTGAAATAAACAGAGGAATTGCTAAAGAAAAAGACAAAAGTTATATAGAGGATGATGAATTTAAAGTTAAAGATAATCCAAAATGTCAGTAAATGAAATATAAACAGTATTCTAAGGAACAATAGCATAAGATTTTTCTCCCTGAAATGAACAGAGAAATGAATCTGTAAGATTTGAATAAAGGTAATGTGTTTGAGGAAATATACGTTGTCATTATCATCATAACCAGGCAACTAACACTGAACAATATCTCATTTAATTTGTTGAATTTCAAGGGTAGAGAAGTTTTAAGGCATTAGACAAGCAAATCAAGTTATTTAAGAGTAAATGTAAAAATTAGGCAGTGGTTTGGTTTTTTAATGGTAACAATCAATGCCAGAAGACAATGGAAATTTTCATCCCATGGTCTCTGGCCAGGGACTTCTCACAGTGAAATGAAAATATCTGACAGAGCTTGTACGTTTGTGCAGCATTTATAGAATGTATAAACCAATGGTACCAACATGGACATGTCTAACATTTGGAGTAGCCATTGTTGGATAGGTATCAACTTAAAGAAACAACTAAATTTTCCTATAAAGCCATTACATATATTTCATGAACTTATATTAATTTGATTTTTCTTTTCCCTTCATAACCTACTGCAGTGTTTATAATAAGCTTATGCAGAATGATTTAACACAGAAATCAGCTGATGGTTGGCAAGATCCAGTTCTTCCTCAGGTCAACCCTTTTCTAGAAAACGTGAATGGTAATATATAGGTTTTATGTCCCGAGGAGACTCTCAATTTCCTAGTATATTTGATTATCATTCTCAGTATTGTAATAAGATTTATTTAATTGGAATAGTTGAATCTTGCCAACAATACCAGTATTAAACTATATCATAGTATGATCAAAGGACAATTCAGTTTCGTTACAGGATAAAATCAGTAAGAAAAAGAGATAATTTGCTTTGCCTTCTGAATAGAATCTACACAGTAGAAGGCAACAGATCATATAATAGTTATGTAATAGAGGCCACGTCATCTCATAAGCTTACACTGAGAATGATTTCCATTGTATGCTATCATACAGATGAACCCATCTCTCTCCTATGGGGAAGACACAAGCAGTATTTGGCAAACTGTTCTAGAGATTCAGGCAGTGATAGTATATTGATGTAAACTACAAGTGCCTCAGAAAATTTTCACAAGTTTAGAGGGCTACAGGTTCCTATAGTTTCATATTTGTATTGGCCATTTGCATATAGTCTTTCAAAAATGTCTATTCAAGTTTTTGCTATTTTAAAATCAGATTAGTATGCTTTTGCTCTTGAGTTGTTTTGAGGTACTTATATTTTCGAGATGTTAGCCCTTCATAAGATGCATGGTTTGCAACTATTTTTTCCCTTCTGTATGTCAACTCTGTGTCTTCAACTCTTTCTATTATTTCCTTTGCTGTGCAAAAACATTTTAACTGGATGTAATCCCGTTTGTCTTTTTTCATTTTGTTGCTGGCATATTAAAAAAAAAGTTCATAATCACTAATCATCAGGGAAATATAAATCAAAACCACAGAAAATATCACCTCACTTCAGCTGGAATAGTTATAATAAAAAAGACAAAAGATAACAATGGTTGACAAGCATGCGGAGAAAAGGGAACCCTTGCATACTAATGTAAATTGCTGTAATCATTCTGGAAAACAGTATGGAGTTTCTTCCAAAATTAAAAATGGAACTACAGTGTGATACAACAATCCCTCTACTGAGTATATAGGCAAAGGAAACAAAATCAATATGTTGAAGAGACATCTATATTCCTGCACTTATTGCAGTAATATTCACAATAGCTAAGATATAGAATTATATATCATATTGTGATCATCAACAAATGAATGGATAAATAAAATGTGATATATATGCACAATGGAATACTCTTCAGGAATAAAAGCCTGTCATTTGCAACATCATAAATGAACCTGGAGGACATTGTATAAATGAAATAAGCCAGACACAAAAAGGCAAGTGCTTCATAATCTCACTCACAGTGGAATTTGAAAGAGTTGATCCCATAGAAGCAGAGAGTAAGACAGTGATTACCAGAGGCTGGGGAGAACAATGGGGCTTGGTGGAGGCAATGGGGAGAGGCTTGTCAACAGGTACAGTGTTACAGTTAAATAGGAACAATAAATTCTGGTTTTCTATCACACAGAAGGATGACTATAGTTGACAACAATGTATTATGTATTTCAAAGTAGCTAGAAGAGGTGATTTTGAATGTTTTTAGCACAAAGAAATAATAAATATTTAAGGTGATGTATATTGTAAATACCCTGATTTGGTCATTACACAATGTTTACATGTATGGAAATATTACATTGTACATCAAAAATATGTACAATTACTGCCGGGCGCGGTGGCTCACGCCTGTAATCCCAGCACTTAGGGAGGCTGAGACAGGAGAATCGCGAGTTCAAAGTCAGCCTCAGCAACAGTGAGGCGCTAAGCAACTCAGTGAGACCCTGTCTCTACATAAAACACAAAATAGGGCTGGGGATGTGGCTCAGTGGTCGAGTGCCCCTGAGTTCAATCCCCGGTACCAAAAAAAAAAAAAAGTACAATTACTATATGCCAAGTAAAAATAAAATAAAACTTAAGAAAATTCACTATAGGGCTGAGGTGTAGTTCAGTACTAGAATGCATACTTGGCATGGGTGAGGCCTAAATTCAGTCTTCAAAACTCACACACACACACACACAAACTATAAATATAAACATAAACAAAGGTTCCCATGGGTGTTGCCCATTAGCCCCACAGGCAGGCAGAGGGCCATTACCCCATTGCCACTTCAGCCTCGATCTGTATTAAAGTACTCATGATTCGCCTGGGTGAGGGCACAGCCCCTTTTCCAATGTTGGGTTTTAACATTATCCAGCATTATTTGCTGAATCTGCCTGACTCACTTTCTTAAAGCCTCCTTATCTTTCTAGGCTGATTCCCATCATCCTTCACGTTCCTCCTGGAAGGGAACTCTCTGTAATCCACTTATTCTGGTTAAAATTTTTTCCCTGTGAATTCTATTACTCAATAAAAACAAACCCAGCTTGTCGCAGGATACCTAGACTGATACTTACCTCTCTTACGGCCATTTTCTGCCTTATGTGCCGGTGTTGTCTATTAACAAACACGTTGTTACCATTGTGTCTGAGTACAGTTAGAATACATGCTTTACACTCACACTAGAGTTGAATGTGTGAACATTACGCCTTGATGTAATTGAGTTTGAGTTTGCCGGGAAGTCACTCACAACCTTCTTTGTCTCAGAGCAGGATGTGCCTTAGGGGTTCTACCGGGTGAAGCTTGCTGCTTTAATCCCAGCAGGAACCCTTGCTGGATGTATTAACCAGCCTCAATTTGTCAAGTGAATCACCTTTGCACTCTAGTTAGTCATTGTTTGCTTTTCAGTTTCTGACATTTATCTGATATATTGTCGTAGATATAGCGTATGGTAACACTGAGACTTGCATTGAGTCCAAATCCCTTCTAACAAATTATAGTGGTAAACCAGTGAGTTTAGCTAAGTGTCGATTGGGATCCTTCTCACATGAAAGTAAATTCTATTTGGCTCTTTTTTGAGATTATGGTAAAGAAGAAAGCATTTGCAAGATCAGTCACTGAGCACCAGTCTCCTTTATCCTGTTGTATTTCTTGTATAGTTGAAACTATGTCCAGAACAGCTGAGGCTACAAGAGCAACAACTTTATCAAAGCCTTGATAAGCTAGTGTTAGTTAGGCTCCTGAGCCATCTACCTTTCACAGGCTATACAGGACTATTGTTCAGAGAATTCCTTGGTTGCAGGGCTCTAGCTTCTAGCATGTCATTAATTAAAGCGGATATCTCTTTTTGCCTAGCAGGTATCCTATATTGTTTTAAATAAATCACCTGTGTGGGCTCAGGGAGTTCTAGTGGTTCCCATTTAGCATGTTCAATTAAGACTAGCCTGGGGGCATCTTTACATGCCTTCTGCTTCACCATATCAGGTAGGGGAAGCAATTCCCAGTCAGGCATAATATCCATCTCGATAATGCATTCAGGCAAAGGAGACCACCACACGTAAAGTTTGTTCACAAATCCCAATTTTCATCCAAACTGTCAACTGCTGTATGATAAAGGACATGGGTGAATAGAGATGGATGTACAAAGGTAATATCCAGAACGGTTTCCAGTGAAGGAGCTTTTTTCCTGTGGAATTGGGGAATGGTACCCTCCTAGCCTGCCACCAACCTGGAATATCTCCGGACCCCATACTTAGGGATTTTTCATGGAGACTTCATCTCCTATGGATGATCAGTTACTAACTCAATCTCGAGATCTTCCCCTCCCTCTGAAGGATGGGGGATGGAGGATCCAAAGTTCTATGTTTCTAATCAGAGTATAGCCTTTTTTGTGACCAGTCCTGATCCAGAAGCCCACCAAGAGTCTCTTCCTCAAACCAAAATACTATCTCATCATCCAGGAAATTCCAAAGGATTTAGGAGCTCTGTGTCAGGAACTGGGGTCAAAGAACAAATATTAGCATGAAAGATTCTCCTAGCAACCCTATCACTTGGGAGATTATAAGGGTATGTTTTAGTCAGCTTTTTTGCTGCTGTGAATAAATGACCAACTAGAACAATTTTAGATGAGGAAAATTTTATTTGAGGGCTCACATTTTCAGAGGTCTCAGTCCATAGACAGCTGTCTCTATTCCTCAGGGCTCGAGGTGAGGCATAACATCATGACAGAAGAATGTGGTGAAGGGAAGCAGCTCACATGATGAGCGGAGAGCAGAGAGAGAGAGAGAAACTCCACTCACCAGATACAAAATATATACCCAAAGCCATGCCCCCAATGCCTGCCTCCTCCAGCCACATCCTACCTGCCTTCAGTTAACAGTCCTGTCAGGGAATTAATTCTCTGATTGTGTTAAGACTCTCATAACTCAATAATTTCTCTAAACCTTCTTGCATTGTCTCACATGGGAGCTTTTGAGGGACACCTCACATCCAGACCATAACAGAGTATTAGCTCTGTGTCAGGAATGGGGAGCAGAGACCAATTTCACAATGCACCTCTTAATATTTCACAACTTTGGTTTCTTAATGCTAACCATCAATTCTGGAAAACAAGGGAAACTTTTCCACTAAATTTTGAAGAAGAAAATGTCACTTCAAAATGGATGTTTGATATGACCCTTTACGTTCTAAAGGGTGTGATTGACCCTTTACTTTCTAATATAATTGATTTAGATTTCAAACCTTGAAGAATTGTCAAAATAGCTAAAAGATTGGATGATAACTTTCTGTTGCCTAAAATGAAGAAAGGAAACCAAAATGAAAAACAAGAATTGTTAGGTACCCACTGTAAAGAGTGAAAGCAATTCTTTGCCCCAGCAGCAAAACCAAGTCTCCAACACACAACTATCCTTCACTTCCCAGCGTAATGGAGAGAAATCTGAAAAGAGAATGGCACCGGGGCCATTAACTTTGAGGGGAGTTTAGTGTTCGAAATGAAAGATTTTACTCACCATCCTGTGGAGCAGGAGAAAAGTTCTCCTACAGTGTGACAGGAATTCCCCCTTCCAAATTGTAGATATCTGGATGTCTACAAAGACATCTTTGAAACTGATTTCTACTCTCTAGCTGGATGCTTGCTGAGCCATGAAATCTTCAAGGCCATTATCTCACCCCAGTTGAGTGAAATAGAAAAGACAAAGGAGGTTAATTTTACTTGGAGTTGCAGATGTTGGCACCAAAATCCTGGTGACCATTGTTTTGGAAAAGAGTTTAGGAGATTCGATGCTTATTGACCATACTGGCATCGGCTGTGCCCTTTACTGGGTAGGAGAGGATGCCTACCCCTGTCCTCTATAACACTTACTAACACCAGTAGTTCCTTTGGTGCCGTATAAAAGACAACAGTCTTTAGAGGAGAAAGCCGAAGATGCAAAGTTATCCAAGAGGTCATCACACAACAAAGACAATGCTTACCAGGAGAAAAGAACAAAATGCAGATGAGTGGTGTTACAGACAGACAGGAAGCAGTGAGCTTTATGCCATCTCTGAAAAACCACTCAGTGGTTAAGCACCTCTCTGTTCAATCTCTGGTACCAAAAAAAGAAAAAAGAAAGAAAGAAATGAAAAACCACATCCATGATCTATATTGAGACAGCGTACCAGCAGAGGCCACCAGCATCTATGGAACCAGAGCACATCAAAGAATACCAGAGATGCTGCAGCACTGATATTGGTGGTTACAATCGAAGATTTTTGCCTCCTTTTTCTTGTTTGTTCTTCCTCCACCAGCTTCAGCTTCTCCCTCTTCCTCCTCCATTACTACTACTACCATTCATTTTCCTCCTCCTCTTCCTCTTTCTCCTCTCTCTTCCTTCTTCTCTTTGATATGGGTAAACAAGAAAGAAAGAATGTCAAAAACGCTGTGTGATATGTTGAACAGAGGTTTGTGAGGTTTGTGAGGGCATGGGGGAAGACGGTAAAAAGGCAGGATAGGTCATTGGGGTGCATGGCGAGTCTTAAGAGTGGAAGGCTGCCAAGCTAGACTGAATGTTTAGACTCCAGCTGTATGAGCAGGTGTTCCCACATGGTAGACACTGTTTATATCTAACTAACGGAGGACCATTTAACCTTTAAAGAGATTCTGGTCTAAGATTCTCTTTTAAAAGTTAATATACCTATCATTAGTCTCCACTCCTAGTAAAAGGATTTAAAGCAACCCTTTTTGAAGAAAATAGGAATTTCTGAGCAAACATGTTAGTACACAAATATTTTCACCAAAATTATACATGGCAGGATATAGCACTGTTTATACTGCCAAATTTTTTAATTTGGTTTTTGAAAAATTCTGAAATATCTAGCATAAATTTTTTGTAACTAGCAATAGATATTTCTCTATGTATTTATGCAATGAATTAGATGATCCCAGAATTCACTTTGGGCAAAAGATGGACAATATGGCACATTCTAGATCAGGTATATACCCCATGGCTATATGGACAGAATAAAATGGGAAGCTCAGGAAAGTATTTGGATCAAAATGCCAAAGAATTTAACTAAGTGTTATATTATATGAGAATCAAATAAAAATATAACTTTTTCTGTGCTGAATTATTTGCGTTTACTACACAAAATGACAACCAGAAAAAAAAGAGAGAAAAAAGCAATAAAACCATTCTCAGTTTATGTGCAAATTTTATTAGCATCTGTTTACTCTAGCTCAATCTTTGCTTCGTGTTGTACATTAATCACAAAGAAAAAGTAAAATTTACATGTATTTTAGGTACCTTTTCAGTCTTATGAAAGACTGAAATAAAACAAAACAAAATAAAATCCCTTCCATTACACTCATGCATGTTAAGCATGGGACCATGTGTCTCTCTCTTAGTCACAGAGAATCAGCATTTCTGGGTTATCAGCTGGACAGTGGTTGTGCCACCACGAATAGGACTAGGACATCAGAAATGGCTGGGAAAGTGAGAAAGTTTGAAGAATAGAACAAAAGGAAAGGGCTTGAGCTCCCTGGTGCAACCAGGGTTCTTACAGGTTCAGATAAAGGTGATGTGCGAGTTTGTATTCTTATCTCAGAAACATAGAAGAGATAGTCTGCCAATCATGTCTGTCTACAGCCATAGATTTCATTTAGGGAAAACAAAGCAAAACCAGAAAAAACAACCAACCAACCAAACAATAACTTATACAACAAAATTTTTTAAAAAAACGTTCTCTTTGTTACTCTAATGACATAATATAGACAGCTCTCCAAGACAATCACTAGCCCTCTTCAGGAAACCCTGCTGAGTTTAGGGAAGTGATTAATTTAAATCTGTAACTTTCTTCATTCCCTTTTAAATCGCCTTTTAAGCACTTTAGTGAGGAGGCTTAAGAGTTCTTACAACTCCCCTTGCTGGCAGCAAATAAGAAGTGCAGCTTTCATTAAGCTGTTTATCTTGAAAGCAACAGCTGACCATAGCATCAGCTTTTTATTTTCAAGACAAGATCCCTTCTGTTTCTGATATCTAAAAAAAGTTTGAACCATAGATTTAAAAACATGAGAAATAATGGTAAAATTTCCTGGAAATACTACTTTCCAGAAGTTAGACCAACAATAAATCTTGTGTTAATATGTTTAATACAATAGCATAGCCTTGAAAATTTACATTTCTGAAATCTGACTCCAGAAATGACTTATGCTCCTTTAGGCTTTTATTGAGACTGATCTCTGCTTGCTGCCACCATTCTGTCTCTGAAAACCCCATCTTTGTGGTCGAGACAGGAGTTTCACCATCAGTCAGTCTGCTTCCCTACACTTCCCAGCCTCCTCACTGTTCCAGCAGTTGGGCAGCTGTGATGTGTCACTTCTGAGTCCACACACAGAGGAGCCTGCCCATGACACCCAGCTGTCTCTTCTGCCGCTGGGGACGTGCAGATGGTCCAGGTGGTAGTGTTCCTCAGCCTCACAAGGCCTACGCCAAGCAGAGTCTCTCAATGTCTGATTTAGTATTGGAAGACAGTTACTTTCATAATGTAAACAATAGTCCTTCTACCACTATTTCTTTGAAAAATAAAAAAACTTCTGAAATCTTTCTTGCCTTTATCATTCAAACTCTGAATGAATAAGAATTCTATTTTGTTTTATTCAATTTTTTATTTTATAGTTACTTTAGTTCTTTTTTAAAAACAAATAATTTTGCAACTTTACATCATATTCTTAATATCCCTTTGCTTTTCCATCAACTTCTGGCAGTATTTCATATCTATCTCTCACTTTAAAGACGAGGATATGACTACTTTGGCCTTTCTCTGCAAGGGGTCTCTTCCTCCTAAAAGTCCAAATTGCAGTACACTTTTACAGATGATTAACACTGAGCCTCTCCAGCAATCTTAGCCATGTCTTCCAAAGTTTGTCAACACACCAATGATAAGATTTCAAAATCAACAGCTGGTATTTACACTGGGCTGCTCATACTCACATTATTCAATGATGGGCCCAGTTACTCATTCAAATCAGTTTGTTCTCACTAAGCCTGTTGCCTTCACTTCTTGGTCACTTTAAGAAAATGTTTTTAAAGTCATCTCAGTTCTTTTTTTAAATACTGCATCAATTTTTAAGTTCATGTCACATTTAATTTGCTTTTTATCTAGAGAATGAATTTCGTGACCAAGATTTTCTATTTGTTTTCTTTGCGGTTTTTAATTGCCTTTCTTTTGAACATGTGCTGGTCATATTCATTATATCCTGTTTTCCCCCCCTTGTTTTTCTTATGCATGTTCTGATCTCACTATGAAAATATTAGAGTCCTTCTGAATATATTTATTTTCTTCAGGGTCTTTATTCTGGTTGTTATTTCTGACTTGCTACTGGATTCCTTCACATACATCCATTTAAGGTCTCACAGAAGAAAGATTACCTGAAATGAATTTCCCCTGCTCTGGGGTTTTCAACTGAAGTTCCAGCCTTCCAGGAAATACAACTGATAGTGCTGTGTGGGGCTGAGCCAAACCAAGTGGATGGCTGTGATCCCTGCTCAATTCTGTGCATCTAGGTACAGTCCCATCCTTTCTGTGGGAGGAGGGGACAGTGGCTACAATTTATTTTTCCCACCTGAACAAGCATGTTTTGTAACTCTAGAGCTAAGAGGCTTCACGTTAGCCTCTTAGAAAAAGAGAGTAGAAAACCAGCCCTCCAAATTTCAGGATGAGAAATATTTTCAGTGGTTTGGGAAGTAACAAAAAAAGCCATCATTGGAGAGAGTGCTAACTGCCTGGGCTCATCTGGGGCTGGGCACACAGACTGTCCATAAAAAAAACCTATTGATTCCCCTGTTTCAACTTCATTTCCCTTTTCTAACCTCAGTCATCTGCTAAATCTGAACTCAGGGTTCAGATATTCCTCCTGGTATCATATTCTAGGCTGACTTTAGTCATTGTTTCATGTAAAGATTCACTTCCATCCTCTCCTTCTGAAACTTTTTGAAATGTTTGTACATTGATAACTTTTCCAGCCATCGCCTTGCTCTCTGAGCTCTTTGGGGCACCTCCTTTTCGAACTTTATACCTACCTTGCCTCACTCTCACTCTCATTGGTGTTTCACAAAAGTGAAACAGAGTTATCAATCATGTTGTCTTTCATTTCTCAGAGACATCGCATAGCTCACAATACATAAGTAAGGAATCTCTAGGCTCCAATAGGAGTATCCACATGAGGGTAAGAAGTAGAGATTGCTACTGGAGGAATCTCGTGATACAAAGGTAATGAACTCTTAAGTAGTGATCATATTTTCAGCTTCATGAAAATAAGTGAACCAAGCTGATTTGGGACCCAAGGACCTCTTCTTGCAGTATTTTTTATGTATTCCTGTTCTTTACACTGCATCTGTTTCGGTGTTTCTTTGTTTCTTTTATTTCAAACTTGTTTCTACACACTAAGTTTTCTGACAGTGTCTCAGGAACACTGTTCTTTTTCCCTACATCTCTCTTTGTGGTGCTTCCACTAAAGAATTTAACTACAATTTTTGTTTATCATCACCACCATCATCATTGTTAATATTACGTAAAGAACTGTATTTCACCGGTCCCTATTTCTAACCTCAGAAAATCCCTTTGGATTTTTAATCTGTGATTCCCAGTGTTTGCCAAATTAGGACCATCTGCAAATTAGATAATGTGCAGTTTAGCCTTTCTTTGAAATCAGTAATTAAGATGTAAAGTAAAACTGAGCCCAAGACTAATTCCCTGGGCTTCCCACTGGGACCTCTCCTGGGCGCCATCACTCTTCATGGCCACCTCTGGTTTATCGTCTTCCAGCCAAATCTTAAGCTATTTCAGTGGGTATATAATTAAGTTGATTTATGACAGTCACCAGATTAATGTCTATCTTGTAAACTGTTGTCTGAGATATACATTTATTTGACTTAGCTTTGTATTTGCATATGTTGAAACATGACAGCCAAAGAAGAGAATGTTTTCAGGCAGGTTAACACTGACATTTTCTGTTGGATGATTGCTCAATCTGGAGACATACTCAGAGAACCTTTTAATATTAATTCTACATTTAACTGCAGCCAAAGTTCAGCAGATAGAATATAATTACAGTTCAGTGATCCTTTTCTTCTTTCTTCATTACTTTAAAATATTTTTCTGGTACCTTTCTACCTCTTTAAAATAACAACAACAACAGCAACAACAACATCTTCTATTTTAGTAAATTTATTCACTTATTCCCTGTCTAGCAGTAGAAGAATCTTTCATTTTCAGGTCTTAGGCATTTTCTATTAGCTGCCAATTATCTATGTTTCAGACTGACATTCGGATAATTAAATATTCAGGTGCACTGATCTTGCCACCAAGGGTTTTATGAGCATTTGAGAAATTTGTTTAAGTTTAATTGGGAAATTAAGCCATGGGGCAATGTTACTGCAAAGCTATACTGCTGTGCTCAGAGTAACTAGACTAATCTAGGTCAGAAAAGCACAATAGGACATACAAACACCCCAAATAACGCAAAATTGTGCTTTTAATGGCTGCCACATTCTGAGATTCCTTAATCTTCCTATTCTGGGACTTTCCCTTCCTTTGGTGTGGAGACCAGGCTCTTGTTCATAACCTAAATCTTCTTAATGATTTCTACCTCTGTCTCTTCCCTCTGGTCCTTTTCTCTCTTCAGAACTTACTGAAGTATTTTATTACTTGTGTGTTTGCAAAATATATTGCCCTTTTCTCTGTAGTATCGGATAACATTCCTAGCACTCTGAGTTAGACTCTGGTTTCTCTGTTTCTGGGAAATGCATCCAGACAGCAGTAAACATTTTTATTTCACTATAAATACACAAAGTTTATGATGTATATGGGACTGTGGAATGATTGATTATTTCTTCCCAGATGAAACCTCACTACCTCCTGGCAGAAAAGACTAAATGAATGGACCTTTCTTGCCTTATGTTTTCTTTACTGACTTTACTAACTTTTTTTGTTTGTTCCTTAATGTAATTGAAAATTAGCAAAAAGTAAAGGAAAAGAAAGATAAAGGGAGGAGGTAGAAAGAAGAGGACAGAAGAAGGGAAGGAGGAAGAGAGGAAGAGAGAAAAAATAAGAGAATATCTGAACACATTTCTAATCTTAAACTCAGATTTTTAACAGCTATTTTCTTTTTCAAGAACAGAATCTCCTGGATTATTCTTGGGGAAACATTTCAAAGCTACACAGTCATGTTTCCTCTGGTTTACTTTTTTGGTAAGTAGAGCGATTAATGAAAACATGTAAAATGCCTTGATAGACAATCTTATATGTCTAAGACTCTTGCAATTATGACCTTATAACAGGATACAGAAGTGTTGACTTCACTTTTTAAGTACAAGCCTTTTAAACAGGAGTTTGATTAAAAAAGAATTCTGTCAATGATGTTCCAAGTTGATCTCTTCATTGTAAATCGGGCAGCTACTTGTCTCCCACAGATTCCATGAGCTTCTGTTATCTTGATTTTTGTTTATTATTGTATTCTTGTCTCTGACTGTATGCTAGTCTTTTCTTCTAATTGGTATTTTGCATTGATAATGACTTAGAGTAAAGCTCCAGTAGACCTAAAATAGAATGCGTAAGAATACTTAGATTGTTTTTTTGTTTCTACATATATATCATATACATCCATATCCATATACATCCATACAGATATGAAATACATAATCTTAACATTATTTGAATTATATCAACCTCATTATTGCTCTTTGTATATCCTCTTACTTCTTGGTTAAAGCTTTTTATAACTTCTCATTTTTTAGATAATATGATAGACTAGATTATCAATGTTAGCAGTGGAGATAGCGGTGGGGACAGCAGTGTTAATAGCTAGGGAGAATTGATTTACCTCACTATTTCTGACCACTAATTGTAACAGATGGTTTTGGGCACAGAGCTATGACTGTAGAAACTTTGGGGTCCATGATATCAAAACAAACTAAGATCTCACATACATCTTAGTTGGATATGCTATTAAAATCACATACTTTTGAAACTCTATGGAAATTGGAAATCAATTATTCTACCCTTTCAATCAAGAATAAGCGAACTGAAGTTTGGAGAAGTAAATTTCTTAGCTAAAGCAGTTCATAGTGCTAGTAGTGGCTGTGAGGCTAGAACTGGGGTTAGATGGAGTGTTCTTCTATTTTCCCTCCATAAGACTGTGACTTTATACCTGGGTGACTGCTGAAGAAGATACAGCTTTGCCCTCTGAGAGGGAATACCTATGGGTCGTGGTCAGCCCCAATACGAACCTCAAAAAACATACAAACATACAAAAATGAAAAAAAATGCATTTGTTTTCTACTTGTGAATTACAAAAGTGATAAGTAGATTGACAATTAGGGGCAGTCTCTAGCTCAGAGATAAATTATCAGAGTACAAGGACAGAAGTATACAATTGATGTTTGATATTCAAATCAGCTATACAGAATCCACTATTTAAAAAGGGAAACAACTTAAAACATTAAAACTGTTTCCAAATATGCTCATCCTTTGCACTGCATACAGTTTTTTTTTTAAATGTTCTTAAAATCTGAAAATTGTGTTTTAAGAAATACCTTGTTCTTCCAATGAAGATATTTCAGTATAGAAGAGGTCAAGCATCATGGATGCCATTAGATGGCAGCATTGCACAAAACTATTGTATCCACTTAAAGAAGAAAAGGGTCATTTAAATTTTTTAAACAAGTTTTTGAAAAATATTTTTTTTAGTTGTAGATGGACACAATATCTTTATTTTATTTCTTTTTATGTGGTGCTAAGGATGGAACCCAGGGCCTCAGGCATGCGAGGCAAGCAATGTACCACTGAGCTACAATCCCAGCCCCTAGGGTTATTTTTAAATTGCCAAAAAAAGTTAGTTTACACTACAGATTATATATATATATATATATATATAAAATGATATATATCATGTATTTATATGATAAAGATTTATTGGTAGTAAGTTTTTAAAGTTAAAAAATGAAATGCAAATTAGAGATTCTAATACATGCAAAAGAGAAAGAATTTAGAATTGAAAGATTGACAAAAAGCAATAGGAACATGAACATGTATGACAGGGAAGAGACTCATCTCAGGAGAATGGTCAGGACATCTGTCTGTCACACAGGTCCTCTTACTCCATGTTGGCACAGGTGACATTGCAAAATTTGATAAAAAAATTTTTTTGATCAAATTGTTTTACTGAAACAAACAAACCTGAAAGTTATTTAATATCATTCTATGATGCTCTCTCTGAATTAAAAAGAAAAGCAACACATATACCAGCTATCATCAGATGAGTAGGGGCTCATAATTTTGAGGTCCTTAGAGCTGTGCATTTACTTAAGTATTATTTGTATGATATTGACTCTTCTCATGTAAAAATACCTCTTTAAGGAAAAGATTTAAGTTTAATAAATCTGTGTTAATAATAATCCAGTTAATTTTTCAAGACAGGAGTTATCCTATACAAGATTTGTATATAATATATGGAATGCAATTTGCATTAAAGGTTTGACTTCCTGAGGAAGACAAAATTGAGACTACCTTCAGACGTTTTGCATTACAAAACTTTTTGTATAAAATATGACAGCCTGCACACCTAGGTGGTATTCTATGCTGACAGAGAAATACAGAAGTATTCTAGGTAGGAATGTAGAAGCTAGAAAGACTACAAGTCTCTACTTTTATTTTAAATTGACTGATGGCATATGTAAGTTTTGAAGAACACAACATAACTCTCCAACTTAACACTTTTCACTCCCCCATTCCTTCCTTTGTATGAGTAGCTTCTCATATAATGAGAGAAAAGTAGCCTATGGGGACGAGCTCAGTTCCGTGACATGTTTTAACAAGGTGAGATCCTCATTAATGCCAACGTCTTTTTAGAGCCTCAGTCATATCCTTTTAGAAACATGGTTTGTCTAGTATCCAAATCTGCAGTATGCAGACTTTGCTGCCAAATTCTAGCCACTGTAGTTGTCTAGATGAATCTGTCTAATATTTCAGTCCACACCCATAAACTGTGTTCTATTGAAAGTATTTGATATCACTTGTGTATGTGGAGATTTTTTGAAGCTAAAAGCCTTCCCCCCTCTTCCAGAAGAAACACACCAAGAAGCTGCCCTGTATCCAGGGTGCCTGATTCTTTCATGCTCTAGGGCATATTGTTATCACCAGCTGCAGTCAGGGGGAAAAAAGCATTCCCATCCCTGTGATGTAATACTGTACAATTAGGCACATAATGTGGATTTTATGCTTTTCTCTGAAACATCTGGCATGTACTACTTTCTAAAAGCAAAGCTTGGAGAGCCAGACCTCCTGTAGCATTTTAATATCAATGTGCCTTTTCACATATTAGTTATCTAATGTTTGTGCCAGTTTTTGAAAACACCACATCCTAAATATCACCTCTTGAATGAGTGTCAATTCAAAATGCCTGCCAGGGGGTGATGTGTTTGTGGGGGGGAACTAATATCTTCCCTAATCTAAATACCAAATGAATGTTAGATTGTCATTCTAGCCCAGCATTAGCATTGGCCCTTGGGAGAATCATTGTTTATGTATTCGTTTCAGATTCTCAGAATTAAGAATCAATCTATTTAAACCTTGTTGCTAACATTACATCTGAATTTCTGACATATTAGGAAAATGTATATAGTTATTACATTTATCCACAGAGAACAAAAAAGTTAGCAATAAAAAGTTTTAAATAAATTATCTCTAAGATCTCAGGGAAAAAACCAAAAAGAAGCCACTTGGGGAAAAGGCAAAATATTATTTAGAAATCCTTGTGCACAAAACCCATCTCACTGAAATCCATGATCTCCTCCAGGAAGGGAAATAGGGGTTAAAGTCACTACTCTAGCAAAACAGTCTGGTCTTACTTGTCAAAGCATCTTCATAGGATTCCTGTTTTCTCCTATAGTCCATCTGGGGGAAAAAAAAAAAAAGAGAAAAGAAAAAGAAACACAAGTGACACAAAATTAAGACTAAAAGGAGAGAAGGAAAAAAGTATATGTGATTCACATTTAGAGAATTTAATAAATGGTCAAATGTTCGTAAAACACAAGTGTAGATGCAAAATGACTTGTATTCATTTATAAAAACTTGCATTAGACATGTTTGTTAGTTATGCTTTTAAATTAAGAAAGCAATCACAAAATTGTTTTAACTAACTGCAATACTAGTGGACCCTAACAAATTAAAAATAGAAACAAAAAATATGATGTTACACAAGCAATTATCCACACCTCTAATTTCCTTAATTAATACATCTAATGAAGATTATCAGGATACTTATTTCATTGTGGAAATGTTAAGTTGATTCTGAATATTCTGAGTCTTCATGCTATTGAGCCATTTTGGTAGTTATATCAGAGACTGCAATATTGCTCTTGAACTCACAGTGCCTCAGTTTCCTCATTTATGAGAGAACTAGTTAAAAAGAGATGGTTTCTAAGGGGATATACATATCTAAAACATTGAGTCCAAGGATTTTAATGTCATATTCTATAATTGCCTGGTAAATGCCTTACTATATGAAAATGTTAAGTTTGTTATTTGTACATTTCTGTAATTGTACACACCATAATGGCTCTTGATAAATATCAAAAAGCAATGGCCACAACATCATAATATGAAACATGTTAGAAACAGATGGCACTGTGGATATCTTTAAGTAGAAAGACAGATGGAGCAGGACTTAGACTCTAACCCTGGAAGCTTTGAAGGGGTTGAATGACAGGACTTATTTTTTTTTCCTCTAATTTAAAGAACAATTTGGTGCAAAAGTGAGGAGTACTATTTCAACTATATGAAGCAGTATATGGACAGAAAAATACCTGAGTTCCAGCAAGATGGTGGACTGGCCCACAGTAAAGTGGTGCTACTACAGTTTGTGAAAAGCTGGTATAAAATATAACAATATTGTTTCCTAAAACATAAAGATGAATTATAAAAACAGGAAAATCCCTAGACATAGAGTCAAGGAGGGTAACTATAGATAAAGTGTAAGCATAGGAACTAGGATTTGGGTCCCAGGGATATGGGTCCAAGAGGAAAATAATGAGCCTCTGGCTTCCACCAAGCATGGAATATAGAGTCAGGAGCCTGGAAGAAATGAGTTGTCAGGTCAAGGGCAACACAAATATATAAACTTCCCATTGAGTTCTAGGTTTTGGAATTCTATGAAGACTGTCCCTTTCTTAAAGAACAGCCCTGAGAAGAATTAAGAAAGCTTATCTCTAGATGAATAAATAAATCTCCCAGGAGAAATCAAAACCTCAAGTCCAAATCCATATATCCATGTTGTGTGTGATTCCCAGGCAGAGAAATTAGTGGAAAACACCCGCAAAATCTCTGGGGCATTTTGCAAAAGCAAATATAGGGACTCTTCTGTAATGCAGAGTATACAAGAATCCCACGGGGGGCCGAGGGGCTATAAACAACAACAGCAACAAAAAAATAACAACTAAGATGAGTTCACAGGAGGCTGGCGGGGAACTGGGATGATGTTGACCAAAGGACACAAAACTTAGGTAGGAGGAATCAATTCAAAAGATGTATTGTAAAATATGGTGACTGTTGTTAATAACAAAGTATTATATACTTGAAAATCACAGAGAGTAGGTATTACGTGTTCTCACTAAAAAATCAAAAAACAAAAACATGATAAAGATGTAAGACAATGCATATGCTAATTAGCACCTTTAGCTATTCTGCAATGTAGACATTTTTCAAAACATCATGTTGTATACCATAAGTATATACACTTTTTATTTTTCAATTAAATAACAATAAAAGATGAGTTCACAATAAAATTATTAGCCACATAAAGAAATGACAATCATAAGGGAAAGTCAGCAGAAAAACAATTGCTTTCAGAAATAGAAAATCAAGCTGGGCCTGGTGGTGCACATGGCTTTGGAGGCTGAGACAGGAAGATCACAAGTTCAAAGCCAGCCTCAGCAATGGTGAAGTGCTAAACAACTCAGTGAGACCCTGTCTCCAAAAAAAATACAAAATAGAGCCTGGGATGTGGCTCAGTGGTCAAGTACCCTTGAGTTCAATCCCTGGTTAAAAAAAAAAAGGAAAATCAAAATGTTAGTATAAAATAATTATAAATAAGTATATCTAAACAACATGTAAATCAGAAGGGTGGGAATACAAACTATTATTTTCTATTTTATACTTTACTCTGGTCCATAAAATGTTTAACAAATAGCTGATTTATTTTAAACAAGAAAAATATCATGAAGAATTCCATTTTGCTGCATTCAATATACTGATACTTGGAAAAAATTCAGGTTGCTCTCAGGTCAAAAGTAACACAAATGGATAAATTTCCCATTAAATTCTAGGTTTTGGAATGCTGTGGGCAATCCTTTATTTTGGTTTGGAATAAAAATTAATTTTTAATCTTCGAATAAGACTTCCATTATTTTTCCCCTCCCTGATCAGTACTCTGTAAATACTTCAGTAATCAAAAAAGTAAGTATTTTTCTAACTCAGTGTCACACCACTCAAATTTCTATCCCTTTTATCTGACTGCAATATAAAGGGTGTGGCAGTCTCAATTATGAGATATTTTTATTACTGTAATATATTATCTTAATTTGTTGATTAAGGTATATGGTAATTCATTAGTATCAGAATTTGCAGACAGAAGACAGGTAAATTACCTTAGAAAGTGGAAGTTTGAGCTAAAAGTAATCATATATCTTCCTTGTATGTTTGTAGGAGTACAAATAACCTTTCTTATTCTTTAAAAAAAAGTCAGCTTGGAGCCCAGAAGGGGGGCACACTCAGCTCTCAGCAAGGGGAGGGGGCAGGGCTAACAAGGAGCTGCCTTCAAAGATGGTTGAAACCCAGAGGGAGTTTCATCACATGTTTTTGGCACTGGAAGATCTTTGAAGATTTTTGGATTTTCACTTAACAGGTGGTCTCTGCGCCTGCTGTTCTCTCTGCTGATCTGAAGCCACATAGCCCAGCATGACTCCTACCTGCTTGGATTTCTGGAGGTAAGGCCCCAGGAACCTTTATGTTTTTTTTTTTACATCCAATGATTACTTTTCTTATAGGAGGGTTGCAATTTTCCTTCCCTTCTTCCCCACCCACTACCAACTAGCACCCCAGGCTTTGAGCATCAATACCTGCCCCTCAATTATATCAGACAGGGAAAGTCTGAAAGGAAAAGTAGTAGGACGGAAAGTGTCCACTAGATGGCAGAATTGATTAAGCAGAATAGAGGAAGTGAACACCGGGTACCAAATCCGATGGGAGGAGAGAGCGCGCTACAAGAATTAGCGCCTCTCCAATTTCGCCGGTACCGCTTCTGACCTGCCCCGCCCCGGCCCCCCAGGTGTTCTGCGCCGACCGTGTCGGCGCAGGTTTTACGTTCCGCAAGGAAGTGGCACTTTAGGCAGTGACATCTGCCACTTAGCCTGTTAAGCACTTTGTAATGCTGTCACTGGAGACCAGAGATGCCTCTAAAGGTTCAGTTTGGGAAATGGCAACCTCTAAAATAGAGGGTGTCCCATCCACACAGAAAGCCAGACATTTGTTGTTTAATGTCCCAAACTGAATACTGGTGTCATTCCTTATTTTGAGAGAATGTGCTTTACACAAACTCTAAATCCTCTGGTATGACAAACTGGCCCAATCCAAGCAACAGAAATGGACAGATTATCTATTCTGTTTTCAGTTTGTACTGGCAAGATATTTATTTTGTCATCAGCATCTATTAGCTTTACCAAGTACCTCAAAATTGAAACAATCATTGTGAAAATTTACTCAGTATGCACAATGGACCCTATGTTTTATTCAGCTCTGATATGTTCTCTAGCATGCACCCTTTAAATTGGCTTGCTTCATGCAGCCAATGCAATTTATCAGCAGTCTGGGGCTATTTAGAAAATACTCATGGTACTTTAGAGACTGAAGTTTAGACCATTGTCTACATATATACTTTTTCCTTTTGTAGATAGCCTTTGTGTGACCAGCACTGGGATCCCAAGTGACCCCTGAAGAAGTTACAGAATTTTCACCACCAGGAATGAACCTATAGGACTCAGCTGCCATTCCCAGTTCCATTTTTTCAGCAAAGAAACTGAGGCATAGAGGAAGTAAGAATCTTGTAAAGATAACATAGCTGGTAACTGTAAAGTAGAATTGGGACAGAATAACTAAAACAATTTCAATTTTCCATTGGAAGTTTCTTTATTGAACAATAAGTTTCATTCTTAGTTGAATTTGAACATTATAAACACTACAACTCTATTCTATTGAATGCTTGCATATAGGATTTTGTATCTTACATTTTATAAGAAATGTCATATCTTATATCTTGTTTTCTCTAATTTATAAGTAAGAAGTCACCAAATCTATGCATATTCTGATAGCAGCTAATCTTGCACTAGGGACTCTTAATTGATTTAATCAATCATGATCTAGAACATAGACTTATCTTTTCCAGACAAACGTGGGATGATGGGTTCAACTATTTCATATAAACTTAAGGATGAAAATGAAACTGACATAAGTAGTTATGTGACCACAGCCTAATAATAGTCAATTGTCTTTTACTTTTTTAGTTATATAAATCATTGGTATTTTTCTGTATGTGCTGCTGGGATATGCTGAGTGATAACCTTATTTTAGATCTTATATTTCTCCTCTACCCACAACTGAAGAAGAATCAAGAACTGTCATTCTAGCCCTCCTTTTGTTATCTTTTTATTCTATAATAATTTCAGATTTGGAGAAAAATTGCAGAGCTTAAGTGTTCCTACGAACCCTCCAGCCAGCTTCCTGTTATGTCCACTGCAACTTAAATGTCACATTTATTCAAAACTGAGACATTACTGGTAAAATACTATTGACTGTAGACTTTATGCAGATTTTATTAATTTTTCTACCAATGTCTTTTCTTGTTCCAGGATACAATCCAGGACGCCTTGATACATATCCTGCCCTTCTCTTTTTATGTAGTTAATGCTAAAATGTAATGATGTAGAATCATTCTTCCAGTTCTGCTTCTTGTTTGTTTTGATATGAACCACTCTACAGCCCTGAATCTAATGCAAATCTCATTGCTATTGTGCCAAATGGGAACTCTGTTTGTGTAGACCTAGGCCAGGACGTTTCAGGTGGGCTAGTGCTGTGAAAAAATGAAGTAATTAAGCCTACAATTTTTAAAGTGGAGCTGGGAGACTGAGGGTGTTATTGCACTCATACTAAAACTTAAGCCACAGAATGTTCCAGTAGACTTGGATAAGCAACTGAAGTCAGTATTCACACTGGCCTTCAACATCACCCAGCTGGTAGTTAACTAACCAATCAGAATGGGTTTGCAATATAGGATTTCTGCCCAGCCAATGAACTGCCTCTGAAAACAATTACTGTGGAAATCCCCTGTAAAAATCCTGTCTTGCCTGGGCATGGTTGCGCATGCCTGTAATCCCAGGGACTCAAGAGGCTGAGGCAGGAGGATCTCAAGTTGAAGGATGAGCTAAGCAATTTAGTGAGATCCTGTCTCAAAATGAAAAATATAAAGGCATAGGGGTATAGCTCAGTGGTAGTGCACTCCTGGGTTCAATCCCCAGTTATTCCCTCTTCCCCAAATAACCCTAAACAAAAACCTGTCCTGTAAATATGTGTCTTAAGGAACACTATTTAGGGCTGCTCTGATTCAATGTACTCGTCCCTGTCCCCCATTTTGTTTTCTAAATAAATGCTATTTCCTTTGACCTCCATGTCAATCTTTTTTTTAAGTTAATAGGACCTTACAATCATTCCCAACTTCTGTATTCCCTACCTTACTGAGCTACTCACAGAAAGAGACATTTTTTTATTCCTTCTGCTAAAAAAAAAAAAAAAAAAAAAAATCTCCAAGCAGTATTTTGTCATTGAGGAGATACAAATGGATTTTTAAAGAATCGTTTTTGAGGCTGTTCCTTTTCATTTCTTAGTTTATCCAGTAAGTGAGTCCCTGCTTCTTTGGGAAGAGTCCTAAGGAGGTCTCCACATCATCAATAGTCTGTGATACATGAAATCCAGGTATCCCTGATCAGGCCACTGCATTTTCTTTCCTCACTACTTTCCCAGCATCATGAGTCATTCAGTATCAACACAAAACACTTCGCAATTCTCTATCTCTCATACAAAATAATTGTTAGGTTTCCTAGAAAAAGAATTTTAATGTAAATTTTTAAACAGGCGTTTTAATGTAAGTTTCTAAAAGGGATCAAAAGACAATCACTTTTAACTCCATATTTAACAGGAGAGATCTTTATGCACTGACAACCACTTATAAACAATACACTCAAGACCGTCACTTGGGTGATATGAAGAGGTTACATTTTTTATTATTATAATTTTTGGTGTGACTAATGAGGCTGCCTATACATGATTGAAAAATAACTTTCTGGTTTCTCAGCTGCCAGCTCTGTGCTTAGGTTATGCCCATGACAGTCACACAGATAGGAAGCGTATATTAAAACCAGAATCAAAGGCAGCAGGAGCGGGAATCAGCCTACATTAATGAACAGTTGAAGCTTCTCTCTGGCTCGGATGAACACTAAATCACCGGTTAGATCTCTGGTGATTTCCCACTTGAGAGATGTGAAGGGAAAGGCACATTCAGAGTAACACCAAAGCCACAGCGACTTGTCAAAATACTTTCTAAAGTACAGGTTTATAAATTACTTGAAAAATGATCTTGATAGAGCTACTGGAAATATTCCCATGAAGCATTTGATTTGGCAGTGGCCCTTAAAGGGGCAAGCCACTGTATATGAGGCATGGGGATTCACCTGACATGCTTTCCTTGGCAATATCAACCACTTTGGTCACAGTTAGCAAGAGTTCTTCCATGACTCAATATGGAGAGGAGAGTTAAGTGACATGGAATTATTGGTCTTTTCTCAAATTGACAAGATAATTACGTTAACTATTCTCTCTCACTTGTGAATACCTGCACTGCAGTTAACCCATCTATTATATCATTATTAAATAAACTAGACAGTGCCAAGTGTTGGGCTAATTTCTGGCACAAATGAAGAGACTCAGAGCAGACCTTGATGCTGGTGGTTTCTTCTTATAATTGGAGTTTGTATTATGGAAATAAAACTTGCCCTTTTTCTTTTATCCCTTGTAAAGAAGTTGTACCTTACTTTAAATTAAATTCATAATGCATAGTAAGCATCTGTTCTCTTTTTTTAGGAGATGCATGGTTTTGCAATGTAATTAAGTGTTTTTTTAGACATGTGTGTCTGTACATCATGTGGTATAGAAGCTGGAGATTAGTGAAACTCATAACCCTTACATTTTTTAGGAGATACTTCAGGCAAGAAGGAAGTGGATGAGAGGGGGGAAATAAAATAGGGCAGGATGAAAAATACTATATTAGTCTTTATTTTGCTAAAATAAATTTTAGTTTTGCAATTCTCTATCTCTATTGCATTTTTCCATATTCATTAGTTATGCTTTGGGATCACGTTCACGTTTAAAAGATATGTTAACACTTGGAGTAGATAATAACTAGATTGCCTAACAGCTGTAAAATTCCAGTGTAGGGTCAATAAGGGCTTAATATGGTAGTTAAGACTTCATGGCAAGTGTGAAATCTGGACAAGATTTTGAGGAGTAGGTTTGTTTTAGAAAATGAGGGAGAAGCAGCAAAGTAATTCTAAGAGGATAAATGATGAGAATAAAATTCTGGAGTTAGAGAGCAGATGATGTGTGTTGGAAGTCATGGTAGACCTATTTTATGTGGGAATGTGGAGAGACTTGATCTTAGATGCAGTGTGAAGATCCACAGGCCTGCAGTGCAGAGAAGGCATAATTAAAGTACTAGTTCAAGAGATTAATTTAGAATAAATAGGATGAGGTAAATATGGGGAGGAATTACAGGCAGGGCAACAAGTTGGAAAGTTTTGCAATGGTGTGTTTGTGTAGTCAAAGAATGTGGAAACAGAATGTGGAAGGTGGAGTCTATAAGGGAAGAGAAGAATATGAGAGGAGATTCAAAACTGAAATTATCAGGATAAGATTTTATGCCTAATTAGATTTGAGTAATCAGATAGAGGAACGAGTTGTTAATAATATGAATGCTGAGACTCCAAGATGAAGATAATGATGATCAAACAGTTCAAAATGAAACCAGGAATATGTGCCATGCGGGCTGTTATAAGAAATGAATAAAATACACAGAAGCTGCTTCGAAACTGCAGAGTCATATGAAGATATAAACTCATTAAAGAAGAGGATGTCTGAATAGCACTCAACAGAATGAGGAGGAGATGAATTCTGTATAAGGAGTCCGTGTGCTTACAGTTATCCAAGTGGAGGTGGTCAAGAGTGCTGTTCTCCTTTGTGGTGCATGCCTGTGATCCCTGCTGTTCGGGATGCTGAAGCAGGAGGATGGCAAGTTCAAAGCCAGCCTTAGCAATTTAGTAAGGCCCTCAGCAACTTAGCTAGACCCTGTCTCTAAATAAAAATATGAAAAGGGTTGGGGATGTGGCTCAGAGGATAAGTGCCCCTGGGTTCAATACCTGGTAGCCAAAAAAAAAAAAAAGAAGTCATTTTCAACTACCTCCATGGCATAAACATGAACATCTCCTATTCAGAATAAAAGAAACAGAGGCCAGCATAGAAGCACCTGGGTGCATGTACAACTCACACGTGCTTTTACTCACAAGCATCATGCTGGGTGGTAGAACCTTCACTTTAGAGATGCGAAACATGGCAATCAGAGATTATTAGTGACATAAGATCTCAAAATTAATAAACAGTATAAACAATGGAGGTGGCTTTCTAATTCCAAGGTTGATAGTCTTTTAACTACGCCACCTGTACCTTACTCTTAGCACAGCCACGTACTTAAGAAACTCAACTTTGAGCATCTCAATTTTTCCGAACCTTGGTTCATGTATTATAAGGTGGAAATGATAATATTTAACTTACACAGTTGTTAAGAGGATAAAATAATGTGAAAGGATTGTGAAACATCATAGGAATTGAACAATATTAATTTTTAGTGTATAATGATCTACACACCAACTTAAACTTTTCATGGAAGAGGCCACTGTGAAATGGTTGAAGTAGGTATGTTATGCATTCTCTAATCATCTGACTTAATATTTCCAAAATTAATTTTTATTGTACAGAGACATCTCAAATATTTCCATTTGGTTTATTTATGCCAAATGGTATAACAGAATTGTCTTTTCTGATTAGATGAAAACTGAAGAATCATTTAAAATTTACTACAAAACTCCTTTATCTCCAATCTCAAAATTTCTTGAATATATTACACCAACATAGTTCTTTCCTAAAGACCATATGCGCATACTGAGCTAATGGTGATACTTATTTTAAAGCCTTTAAAATGCTTAAAAAACATGTCTAGGCTTTCAAAATTAAGGTTATCTTTTTGTTCCATAATATCATATTTGTCTTTTGTGAGAACCAGCCACATTCAATAGCCATCTGTATGTTAATGCAAGAATGATAGTAACTACTGAGAGAACATAAGAGCTGGGTCCACGTGCGCAGATCAGTGCAAAATCAAGACAAACTGCATAGTGACACGAATCCAGATCTGAAGCTTCCTGGTTCTTAAACTAGGTTTATGTTAATGAAACAATTATTAGAACACACAAAACTCTTCCTTTTTAGTTTGATAAATTCAGAGATGATGTGAGTTAATGGAACCATTGGTGTGATAATAAAATGCAGTTGGTGTGATTTATCAGAGGATGACATGGTTATAGGCAATGCTTCCATTGAAAATAATGGCTATTACCGCTTCCTAAAGTGAGCAGGTAAACATAAACCTAGGCTGTTGCTGCCCAGGTCAGAAAGATGAGGGGTACATTGTGCATTTTATCCAAGTGGATCTTTCAGGACAGTCACTTTAGAGGTACACTTACTAATTTTGCTCTTATTTTTCCATATTCCACAAACAATATCAGTATTGAGCTTTGTAGGCTATTCCATAATCTTAGCCTCTTTAAGTATTGAAGTGAAAAACCCATATGTCTCCCAGATGTTTGAGTTCTAATGTTGGTAATTACAGGGTCATCGTGGGTTTTCCTTTTCATATTGCATTATCTTGCAGAAATATTTTCACAAGTTGTTATTCTAGTAGAATAATCCTCTAGGGTTCTGCAGCTTGAGAAGCAAAGCCTATGCTTTTTCTTATATGATTCAGAGAGAATATTACATGCTACTCACCTTCTAGTGGGAGAGGAAGAAATACATGATCACAAAGCCTCTTGATTTGAAAGAAAAAGAAGAACAATGGCATTTACATTGTTATATTTCTTTATATCTTTCATGGCTCTGAGATAAATAAATCAATGTCATGGGTTCCTGAGATATAGTTATTTGGACTTATGATTTATTTCTGCTACATGGGGACACTAGGATATACTGCTATATATTCATACAATAAAAATGATATCCAGGCTCCAGAATGAGCTTGTGCCCATGCTGAGAAGGTTGTATCTTAAAATACCAAAGAAATAACTATTTTTCACTAATCTTATATTCATTTATTGGATTTATTATTTTTAAAATTAAATTTCTGGGCTGGGGATATAGCTCAGTTGGTAGAGTGCTTGCCTTGTACGCACAAGGCCCTGGGTTCAATCCCCAGCATCACACACAAAAAATTAAATTTCTATACATTTTGGCAAATTTTTAAATATATACATCTATATGTTTATTTGATTTTTATAAGCATTCTGAAGTACTCATGATCAACTCCAGTTTTAAAGACAAAGTAAGGTATGGGGTGATCATATAAATTATTATATAAAAGAAGCAGTTCTGAGAGGGAAAGAGAAAGTTCTTGTTAATTAATCCAAGGCAAGCATAAATCAGGACTGTCCTGGGATCAGAAAATGTGGCTACTCTGGGAGAGAGGCTATCAAGATTAAGAAATTTGGGGCTGGGACTGTAGCTCAGCGGTAGAGCGCTTGCCTCGCATGCGTGAGGCCCTGGGTTCGATCCTCAGCACCACATACAAAGCAATAAAATAAAGACATTGTGCCCATCCACAACTAGGAAAAAAAATTAAAAAAAAAAAAAGATTAAGAAATTTTACCAAGGAAATACAGCAGGACAGCAGTAAGGCCAGAATGTCGTTCCGAGCCTTTAGGACTTAACTTCTTCCGATACTTCTTCCCAATAGATTGGTGGATTTTTCTCATCTACTACTTAGATATGATTAGAGGGGAAAATGTCCGGGATCCCTGCCTGCAAAACATCAGTGCTCAATTAGGTACCGTGTCTTGTTTTGCTTTGTGCATCTAACTTGAAACCTCAGGTCTTCAATAAATTTTTGTGTATCTGAACCAAATCATACTGCTGACATGTCCCCAATTTAGATGCATTCTTTAGTACACACACACACACATACACACACCCACACGAATACGCATACTCAGGTTAGCTATTCTTTCCTTGTCTCTTATCTTAGTTTACAACAATCTGCACAGGAAGTTTAACAATTTCTTCAAATGGTTAGTCCTGCTTTTACTCTGTCCATTATCATGTCTTTACTGGTAGCACAGACTATGCTGATGGGAAACATTTCATTATTGTAGGAATTTCTGGTGCAGTTGAAAATATTAATTTAGCTAACCACATTTAATTATAAAATATATCATCTGAAAATTAGGAGCTGCTAAGCAAAATGACCTAATAAAGGATATGAGAAATTAAGGAAAAGAAATCAGACATTGTAATCATGATACTCTGAATAAAACCCAAGGTCCACCACTAAATATCTTTGTGACCTTAGTCAAATAATTTCATTTTCTGGGCTTCAGATTGCCTACCTGTAAAATAGGTCAGTTAAAGTAGACAATAATAAGACTTAAAAATAGTTTTAATGTTCTTTTGTTGCATAAGCCACATGAACTGATTGATGCAAAATAGTTCTCACTGACAAGACAAAAGGAAATTTCCATTGCTTCCATCCTTTTGTTCTTTCACCTTTAGAATATCACCTGCATCCTGAATGTTGATCCCTTTCTAAAAGAAAGAAGATTCTCAAACTTTAAATTTCCATATTGCTGTCATATTAATAAGACCTATAAATAAAGATTAAAATGAGGAAGAATTATAGCTTGGGAAAAGTCTTTACTTCCATTCCTATTTAAATATTAGGAGGTATTTTTCTGGAAATTTTGCTGCATCACCAGGTTATCAAGATGACAGATGTCCATTTAATGTTTAATTCTATCATTTCTCCATTAGTCCCTCACCCACTATCCTGTTCCCTAATGATTTGCTTTGAATTCAAACTTGGCACATTATCAGCCGTGGGACTCTAGGTATATTTCTTACCCTGTCAATGCTTGTCTGTGCATCTGCAAAATGGGGATGATGACACCTCCATCTGATCTCAGAAGAAAATTTTAAGCATTGCATGTAAATAAAGTATTCTGACCACCTTTAAATAAAATTAGACAGTGACTGTAGCACGTCATTTATGAATCATATCTCTGCATCTTATTTTCTGGTTAACTCTTGCACGGAGTGTTGCTCTTGTACACTTTCAGGAAAAACAGCATTACAAAGAACTTGAGGTATGCACTCCTGAAATGTTGAAGCATTTTCTACCATATTTCACAGAAGACATATTTACACTTATAATAATTTTTTGTTGTTAGCCATGTTATTATCCTTTGTTCAAAAGCCCAGAGGATGCAGAAACACTGGTTGAGACCTCAATTTCTTTATCATGTTTAGCTTAAGCCATATTTGTTGTTCTAAAAAAGTGATTTATTTATAAATGAATTCTTAAATTTTCATTAAACAAATATAAAAGTCATTTTGAGAACTAATCTAACTGTTTTGGGCACTATTGATAGTAAGAGAAGTACACCTTTTCAGATTTTCACACTACACAGTTTTATTTGCTTTTGTGGTGAATTATTAAGTAGCCTAAGAAGTAAGGAGCAAGAAAAACAAGATAATGAAGTGTTATGGATAAGATATTAGGTGTCCCCCAAAAGCTCATGTGTGAGCCAATGCAAGAAAGTTTAGAGATGAAATGATTGAATTACGAGAGCCTTAGCATAAGTAGTGCATTAATCCTCTGATAGGGATTAACTGGATGATAATTGTAGACAGATAGAATATGGCTGGAATAAGTGGGTCACTGAAGGCATGCTTTTAGGGTTTATATTTTTAGGGGAGTCTCGCCTCTCTCTCTCTCTCTATCCTTCCCCGCCCCCCTTCCTGGTTCCATGTCCCTAGCTGTGAGCTGCTTTCCTTCTTTACACTCTTCTTCTCCATTGCTCTAGCCCAGAGCAATGGAGTCGGCAATCTATAGACTGAGACTCTGAAACTATAAGCCTCCAAATAAACTTTTCCTAATCTAATTGTTTTTGTCAGGTCTTTTGGTCAAAGCAGCAAAAAAGCTGACTAAAACAGAAAGCATTAGATTTTGACCTTTCAAAGGGAAAGGGAATTCTCTCTTGCTCATTGTGTCTCTCACAAATAAGTAAGTCACTGTCTTAGAGATTAGAAGCTCAGATACATACAGTATTTGATGTTCCAAATAAGAAATTTTACAGGTCATAAAATTAATTTTAGTTTTGTGGTGAATTATAATACTTTGGCACATAATTTATACTTCAATTAGAAAAATTCTAATTCTCAGAAGCTTTTAAGTCAGATAACTTAAAATATCCAATTGATCAGACTACAGATGATTCAGTAAACTCTTAACATAAAACACTGAAAGTCTTGTTTACCACAGCGTTGGTAATCTGTGATTCCTACTGCAAGTCAAAGTAGTTTAAACAATGAGGAAAAAGTAAGGTATTCATAATTTTAAAGTTTCTTCACAATGCAGAACTATTTTGTCAGTACTCAATAAATATTCATAAGTAAGAATGGTTCTGGCATATGATAGGAGATAAATAAGTGTAGTGACCATTATTGTTAGGCATTTTTTCAAAGATGTAATTTAAGAAAGCAACAATGGAAATGGGGATATAGTTCACTGGGAGAGTGCTTGCCTAACATGTGGGAGGTACTTTGATCCTCAGCACTGAAAATAAAAAGTAACCATGATTGTGATTAATAGAAAAAACTAGTCAAAAAGCATTCTCTTTTTTATTTGTGCATCTATTACTTCTTCATTGCCTGCAAATGCTATTTGCAAGTTCAAATCCTTTGTATTGAAATAAGACTGACAATGTGGTACTAAGTACCACTGATGTGGTTTTGAGCAGTATGTCAGACAAATGAACAGTGCCAGGAACAGCCTCCAAACAGATGCATTAAATCACTAAGTTGACTAAATCATTTTTCTGTCATGAGCCTATATTCAGCTGGTTGGTAGGCTGGCTTCCACGTATAGGATTTTATTAATCAACCAGGCTGGCCTTGCTGGGAATGTGAGAGGCACAGCTGGTTGTGTTATGTTGTGTGGATAGTATTTTCATGATTTGTTTATATCTCTAGTGGTCTGAGGAAAGATTATGTTTCCAGACTTTTAGTACACATAAGAAGATATGAAATATATTGTGGACTTTACTGCACTGTCAGCATGGGACTCAGATCTGCGATCTGGCTTCAGAAGGTTGAGGTTATGTAGCAGCTTACACTAGAGAAACCTTACACCTGCCAGAAGATCCCTAAAGGTGATATAGAGCTATAAAGCTCAACACTCCAAATGAATATTTCTATATTGCAATGTGGTCTAGAATTTTATACACACACACACACACACACACACACACATAATAAACTAGAAAATGAATCCAGGTGGTATCTCATTTAGGAAGATCTCTCTTTAGGAAGAGCTGGAGACAAGTGACAAAAATGATTATACCTGTAAATTTGAAATGTGAATTATATTCTCTGCATTGATTCCTTGTATCGGCCAGTATTTTTTCTTTAACAGAAACAAGAGATTAAAAATGCAAGTAGAAGCTGGGCGTGGTGGCATGGTGGCGCATGCCTGTAATCCTAGCACTTTGGGAGGCTGAGACAGGAGAACTGTGTGTTCAAAACCAGTCTCAGCAATGGCAAGGCGCTAAGCAACTCAGTGAGACCCTGTCTCTACATAAAACACAAAATAGGGCTGGGATGTGGCTCAGTGGTCGAGTACCCCTGAGTTCAATCCCTGGTATCAAAAAAAAAAAAAAAAAAATGCAATTAGAGTGCAAAATGGACTAAATTCTAAATGTAATAAATTCTAAATTTTCATGTATATTTCAGGTCTTTTATATAATTTGTATTCTAGTTTTTCATTACATATATATATAAATTTAGGATTTATATAAAAGAACTAAAGTTTACATGGAAATTTCTATGCAATTCTGATTAGTGGAGTAAAGATGGAATATTTTAACAAATGTCATTGGAGAAAATGGTAGCTTGAGAAACCATTGAGAAAAAAACAAAGTTGGATCTTTAAGTAAACAGGAAATTGTGCAGCAAGATAAATAAATGAAAGATTTAAATGTGAAAGGGGAAACTATAGAAGTAATAGAAGAAAGATTTGGTTTATTCTTTTATAATTATGGATAGGAAAAAAAGCTTTCCAACTATGATCAGTAATCCAAAAGCCATAAAGGAAAGAATTAATAACTTCTTTTTTATTAGAGCTTTGCAATTATACATAGTAGTTGGATTAATCCTGACAAACTCATACATGCATGGAAATTGGTTTCAGTTCATGATAACTCCTGCTACATAAAAATAAAATTGTGTTTCCAGGACAAAAACCAAACCAAACAAAAACCTCCATATGTGAATTTAGAAGGTAAATGTCAAATTAAGGAAACATCTACAATTCATATCAGATAAAATGCATAGTCTTTATAATAGATGAAGAGCTACTAGAAATTGAGCTTAATAGGCCAAAACCCCAATAGCAAAAATGGGTAAATGATATACGTAGTTCAAAGAAAAAGAAATACAACCAGCATTAAAAATGTGAGAAGAAACCAACTTGGGCTGGAATTGTGGCTCAGTGGTAGAGTGCTTGCCTAGCTTGGGTGAGGCACTGGGTTCGATTCTCAACACTACATATAAATAAATGAATAAAATAAAGATCCATCAACAACTAATATATATGTATTTAAAAAAAGAAACCTCACTCATAACAAGAAATATGTAAATCAAAACTAGATAGTTTTCTTCACTTATCAGATTGACAATAAATTTTAAAAAGTTGTTAACAACTTTCTATTGATGAAACCATGGAGAAACAGACACTGTTAGACAGTCTTGGAAAGAGAATAGGATGGCCAGCCTTATGGAGAGAAATGAGACCATAGCTATCAAAATTACAGATGCAGTTCCTCTTTCATCCAGATAACCTGCTTTTGAGAATACAGCCTACAGATACACTGCACAATCTAAATGACACAATTACAAGGTTAATCACTGTTAAATTGCTTATAACAAACTGTTGGAAATAAGCCAGGAAATTGATTACATAGGCTTTGTTACATCTACAAATTGGAATACAGATGCTTCTTGAGTTATGATGGGTTTACATCTTGATAAATCTATTGTAAATTGAAAATATTGTAAGTCAAAAATGCATTTAATGCACCTAACCTATCAATTATCATAGCTTTGCAACCTAGTATACTGTAGAGTATCAGTTATTCCCCTTCATAATTCTGTGACTGATTGTGAGCTATGGTTTGTTGCCATTGCCTAGCATCTGGAGAGAATACTGAACCACATACCACTTGCTCAGTAAAGGTCAGAATTAAAATGTGAATTATACTTTTTATTGGATGTTTTTGGCTTTTATACCATTGTAAATTTTAAAAATCTAAATTGAACCATTTCAAGTTAGGGACTATTACTCTGTAGCTGTAAAGAAGAGCCAGTGGTATCTATGCAAACATAATGAAAAAGATACAAAGATACATCTTTAGATGGAAAAACAAGGTTAGACAAGTAGCATGCTACTTTCAGTATGTGAAAAGAAGAAGGGATACGAACACATCATATTAACATAAGCATGAAAACATTCTGGAACTTATAAAAATAATTTCCTAGGAAGTTGAGAAAGTCTAGGAAGGAGAGGTAGGTACCTGTTAAAAATAAAATAATCCAAAAAAAAAGAAAAAAAACCTAAAAAATTATAGGACTTAAAAGTTTTGGAGATGCACGTTAACATGGCTATATTTGACGTGAAAATATCTTGAAGATAATCTACTAAAATGTACTAATGTTTTGAGTATTTTGTGTAATGCATTAAAGCAATTATTAAGTATTTGGTAGAATAAAATGAAAGTATTTTACACAAATTCATCAAAGTTTTATTCTATATGAGTCTATCTTAGGCACAGGTTTAAAAATAATAATAATAATTTATAAAATTTAAAAATAATAATTTATAATCAGTTGACTATTTCATTTTAACCATTAGAAGATGATGATTTGATCTTCTTCCAAAGTTCAAGAAGATCTTGAGAACTGCTAAAGATTGAGGAACACTTTGGATTAAAGCCACATTTTCATTTATTTATTTTTCAACACATACTGAGGACTTTCTATAAAGCAGTCAAAGCCAGAAGTACCAAGAAAATGTAATGCCAAACCTTAAAGGATTCCATGATATAATAAATATTCCAATGCATAAAAAGCTAACTAAATATAATGTCCCACACACTTGAAGCATTTATTAAAACTGAGAGTGGTAATGTATAATTTATTTTTAAAAGCAACACATCAGAGAGGTCCTTCATTTCTAGTTTTGTCCTTCATGTCTGGGCCCTAAAGTCTTGATACTAAGAGTAGCCAGGAACCCCAGCGCAGGTACCAGTTCCTGGAGGCTATGTGAATAGTGATTGGTAATGTAAGCTGACTTCATGGGAATAAATTGAGACTTTACCACTCAATAGACGGGTAAGAAAGATGATAGTGACTCCAGACATGATCCATGTGCCAAAACTGATCTGTACACATGAAAATAATCCTGAAGACTCAGGGGTATTTGACTGAAAAAGACAAACAGACTTGCCTACTTCCTAAATGTATTGCCTTTTTTTCCCTCCATCTCTAATGAAACCATCCTCAAGAACTGTTCCAGGAATCCATGTAAACATAAACACATGTAAAAATTTAAAGAAAGAGATAAATGAACATTAAAAAAATTAGGAAAATTAGCCGGGTGCAGTGGCGCAAGCCTGTAATCCCAGCACTTAGGGAGGCTGAGACAGGAGAATCGCAAGTTCAAAGTCAGCCTCAGCAACAGTGAGGCACTAAGCAACTCAGTGAGACCCTGTCTCTACATAAAACACAAAATAGGGCTCGGATGTGGCTCAGTGGTCGAGTGCCCTTGGGTTCAATCTCCAGTACCAAAAAAAATTAGGAAAATTAAAAAGACAAGATGAGTTTTGACTAAGAGTGCTAAAAATAAGCACCAAGTTTCATATATTGACTGCTATGAATATTGAGGATGTGAAAAATAGGTATACTATATAGCTGGAAGTATAGGAGGTATATGATATAATTAATGGATTTTGATTTCATCATTGATTTTCATAGAATTTATAATAAGAGCTTATCTAAAATTTGAATCCAATTAAATTCAAGTGAAGGAACATTTATCCAATATCTGTGATCTGTACTGCATTAACTCAGGTGATGTGGAAGGTGACTAAATGGCAGAATGTAGTCCCTACTGTCAGTGAGATGTAATCAAGACAGGAGATGGATGTTGGACAATTAATAAGGTAACTGAATATGAGTGTCAGAGTTATGGGTGTGAAAAGAACATGGTGGAAACACTCTGGAATATGCAATTATGCTTTATATGGAATCTAACAAGACTTCACAAAATTGGCAAATAAGCTTGGCCTTGAGGAATAATTGACATTCCAGAGGCAAAAAAAAAAAAAATTGTTAAAAAAGGATCTGCTAGGATGAAGAAGGAAGTATGTAAATGGGGAAAATGTTGCAAGTTTGGAATCTGGGAATAGCCTGGAGTAGCAGAAACATGGGATGTAGGAAATGAGAATAGAAAATCAGTATGAAAGCAAGTTGTGAATAGATAACATTGTGAATAGATAGTTCATATATACTAAAGGGTTTGGAAACAATTCCAAGACCAACAGAACTTAATTCTTGAACTTGATTGAGGACAGACATGATTAGCTTTAGATCTTTGGCTCTAGTGCGAAGGTAAACTGCTTGATCAACATGGAGGCCAGGCCTGTAGTCCACTCAGGACCCAAAGTCTGAGTAAGAACAGTGGAAGTGGAAATGAGAGGGAAGAATAAAATATGAAATGAAGTAACAACTCTTCCTTTAAAAATTATCTTAGTATAAAACTTTCACTTTTTAAGAAACATTTCTGAGTTCATAAATTGAATTTTAAGTTCTGTGATTAAAAAAATGGTTATTTTACACGTGCTTGGCACATAGATATCTAATAAATATTTATTTTAAAGTTTGATTGAGTTTTTAACCATAGTATTTCCTTTATTTGAATTTATGTAAGTTCTAGGTATCTTTAAGAAATACTAATTTTACAGGGATCAAGGGTTTTAATGAATATAATGTTTAGCTCTAGGCCAGAGGTCAGCATCCTCTTCTACTAATGATTTGTAATGTATTATCATATGCTTATTTGCAATCTCTATATCTTTTTTGGTGAAATATACGTTCAAATATTTTGCCTACATTTATGTTTTTTAATGTTGAGTTTTGGGGGTTCTTTGTACATTTTAGATATAAGTCCTTTATCAGATACATGTTTTACAAATACATCCTCCAAGTCTTTGGCTTGTCTTTTCATTTTTCTTAGCAATATCTTAAACTATTGTAGTTTAAAATGTTATCAGAACTAGTATTATGATTGGTTTCCTACGTTATATTGTTTTAAAAAGGGAAAATCAACTAATGAGAGAAATAAAATCTTTTATTTATGGACATTTAAAATGAATATTATGGGAAATAGCAAATTATTTTTTATCAAGTTTTATCTTTAGTCTGAACCTTAATCATTACAATAAGTCTGGACTCAGATATTCTCTATCATATATTTAATTTTGAAGAACTTTAAATCTTTGAGAAGTGACAAAGGAAACCGACACATCTATGAAATAGGACATCAATCTGCCTGCCCTGGCTTTCGAAGCACAGTAAAAGGGAACGTTTTCAAATAGTGAGCTGTCTCTTTTATTTATTGATGTTCTGCTAGAAATAAGACTATAGTAAAATGCTTTCTCCATATCTTTCTTGCTGTATGAAAACAGGGTTACAGATCAATTGATTTACCATCACAATTGATTAGGCACCTTCCCTACTATCTCTATTGTGACACAGACATGCAGTCATATAGATCTTTCATTAAGAAAGTCATTGAAAAGCTAAGGTTCACTGCGTGCTTAAGTGGCTTGTAGCCTACTCATTAAGCCATTAACCAACCATTAATATTGCTTAACCTTAAACCTTACAGATAAAATAAGTTACCACCATTTTATCTTCCAAGTACACCTTTGCAAAATAAAAAAGTACATGATTTTGTTACAATCTGACTTAAATATTCAGAGACATGCCAAGCATTTCAGGTATCTAAGCTATTTAGCCTAAAATTTATGTATGTATTCCTTTAGAAACATACCCCAAAACAGAAAGAGTGGAAGAAGATTAACACAAAGAATTTGTTACAATGTGATAATTAAAATTGCTTTTTTGTCCCCTATTTTAATCTGCTTTTAATATTTTTGCATGTTATCACTACTATCAGTAACATTCATTTCCTTAAGAAATTTTCTTTGTGATGTGCTCTGCCAATAGAAATACAAACAGAGAGCTCTCCAAAGTAAAACATTTTTAGATGATTTGATATCTTTGAACTCAAACTTTAAGTTTGAGTGAGTGAATGATCTTCCTTATGTAACATCTAACAATCCTCTTGAAACAAAGTCAGAGAAATTTTAATGATTCTTAGTACCAATAATATAAACAATATTTTATACACTTTATACAGAGTATGACATAAACAAAGAAACCTACCCAAATATTTTTCTTTGCCACATTGCTAATATGCCATCAAGTCAACTATATGAACATACAGTTTATTGAACCTAACTTAATTTTTTTAAATGTATTTTTAGTCAGATCTTTCCTAAGAAAGCTCAACTGCAGTGAAAAATCAACCACTTCATTTAAGTCTGAAAGAAAAACTGTGAACACTTGAACATGAACGCCATAAATTTAATAGTGCACATCCATGAAAGAATGTGAAGAAAATAGAATGTGTAATTAGAGGAAGCTATAAACAGAGCTTACAGTTCATATAAAAGAGTATCACAAAACCCAGAGGACACTGCACAGTAGGTAAGTAAATGTAAATGACCTTTACCAATGAATCTAGGAAAGGAAAGAAATTGATATATATCTATCAACTATATGAAATATTGCCACTCAGTGTCAGTTTGGTCAAATCAGGGCTGAAGAATATTTAATTTTTCAGTATCTCACTACTTAAACCTTTAGTATTTCTTGGGTCATAACAATTAAGTACTGGGTCATGTGACATCTCACTGATGAATGGAGGTTAGTTACATATAATATCATTACTTCCAGAAGATTCATGCATGTCGTTTACAAAATAACATACAAACTCATAATCAACCTAAAGGGCCAGCTATGTGAGACCTAAAACATCTGATTATGGTTTGCATTTATTAAAATCATTTATAACTATGCAGCCTTTCTCCATGGGTAGCTAGAGGAGCCTGAGCTGGTCTCTTTTAGGCAGGTGAATGTGATAAGCAGGGAGTTAATGCCTTGGGCCATACCTTTGTGAGGCATTTTAATTATTTTCAATATTCAGTGAGGACAATGACACATGTCCAAAGAATCATGCAAATATCCCTTTGCTGAAAATATGTCCTATACCCAGAGGCACTGAAGAGGGTGAAATGAACTTTGGAAGAGTTAAGAGTCAGGGCACGGTAGTATGAAAGAGCTGGATGCAAGGACACAAGGCTTCCAAGAGCAGTTAGCCTGCTTGCTGTCTGTCCCCACATTAACTGAAATCTCCTGCCCCTTATCCAGAAGGGTGTATCCTGGGATTCTGTTTGTGGAACAGGAGGAGAGAAGGCAAGAGAAGTGTTCAATAAAGCTAACACCTAAGACTAGATCACCCAGAAAGCAAGAAGATGCCTCCAAAGACAAGGCTGCCTTTTCCTTATTGTTAAATAAGATAGATTCAGAAGAAGTAAGCCTCACAGTGACTGTAGGGAGTTCTTTTCTAGGCCAGTGTTTGAGAAAAAGCAACCAATTGGAGGGGTGTTAGTCTTAGTGTTGGCTCCCCGATCCCTTCAGAGCATTCATATTGCTCAGGATATGTGATTAGCTGCTAAGTCCTGCTCCAAGGTTCTCTCAAGACATCCTGGTCCAGGAGCAGAAACTCCATGCTAGAAGTTCCCAGTAACCTACGAGAGCATGAGAGACGTAGATTGCAGTGAGTGTCCTGTGGAGGAAATCCAAGAGCATGTATCTCTTTAAAATAGCTTTTCCCTAGAGGATAAGACACTGTAACCCAATATCCCAAGTGGGATTCTAGGGCAATGTTGCATTTGGGGGCCACAGGCAGTGAGCGACCAGATCTGATCTCTTTCCCTACAGAATCAGTCTCTTTATATTCTATATTCAGTTGAGGGGACCTGGATTGTGTAGATTTGCAGGAGCTAACTTTGGTTATCTGGCAGTTTTAAGGTGTGTCTAGTTAAGAATACCTTTAGCAAACTGATTTGATCTTGCAACCAAGAGGCATAAATAAATATTTTCAGTATTTGTCTGGTGTGACTGTTCAGGGGATCTTTGATCAAAGCAACTTTATAGCTCCCCACAGCTGCCTCTGGAGGTTAATGGGGTATTGACCCAGAGCTGACTGAGTTTCTTCAGTTGCTGAGCCTTAGAATGTCCCATTTATCATCTGGAACCCAGTGTTATTAGGAGGTAGGCCTGGCATTTTGAGATGAGCAATAGGCACAGAAATTTTATTATGAAACTTCCCATACTGAAATAAGTCCTTTGGCACAATAGATTTCTTTACATACTGACAATAACCTAAATTTGAAATAAAAAAAATTTATTTATGTATCTACCTATCTGCCACCTATCATCTGTTGTTTAGGTATCTATCTGTCATCTATCAGTTATCGATTATTGATCTGTCATCTATGTATCTGTGTATGTATCTATCAAGTATGTATCCACCAATCCTCTCCCACATCTCCCTGTCCTTTTGATGCCTTCTAAGGGATATCTTAAGGCAGTAATTTAAATAGTTCTCAAGAACACAAACAGCCCAGAATAGTATAACTAATTCCTCCTTTTTATTTATATAAGGAAGAATTCAAATTGAATTCTCAACTAAGGGAAGTTTAATAAAGAAGGAAATTTTTCCTATTTCAGAAAATTATTGTCAACTATTTAAAAAATTTTAACATAATATTTTCTAAACAGTGTCTGCAATTATGAAGACTGCATAATTTACTATGTGCTGTAATGTTTTCAGTTTTCTGAGAATATTTTCATGAAATGCAGTTATTATAAAATCATGTGGTATAAAACAGAATCTCTTCATGCTAAAATTGTATTAATAATTAATTGGGAGAAAAGTATTTCATCATGATAAATGAGAGACTGTAAGGAAGGAATGATGCCATTTTGTAGCAGAAATAATATAGTAACATGCTGTTAAATACAGGATGCTCTATTAAATTTTACAATTCAAGTACAAAGACACCAAAACATGTTAAAATTTGAATTGATTCTTTTGCCTGAAATACTGGTACTAGGGGTAATAATTACAATTTTGCCAGTGTAATTATTAAAATGAAGGAGAAACAAGGAAAATGTTTAGTGGAAATATAAAAACAATTTTTCTAAGGATAAAGCTGGAAAATTAAAGCTATGTGAAATAAGAGGAAAGTAAAGGACATGCTGTTGGCTTACTGTGACAAGGATATGATTCTAATCAAAATTAGGTCTGTGGTCAACCAGGACACTATTTTAATAGCAAGGTAACCTGGATGCTAACTTTAGTAATTGCACTAAATTAAGGTCTGATGGCCAAATTAACAGTAGTTATGACCTTCAGAACAGAGATGCTTGTGAGGGTATAAAATACTGAATATACTCAAAAAGACCCAATTCCATAGTTACACAACTGCAGGTATTTCATTTGAATGGTCTTCTAATAAAAGGGTTTTTAAGGACTACAACTTATATTAAAAACTGCTTTACAAATTATAGAATAGCTACAAAAGAACGCTTACCAAATATATGTAAATTATAGAAGTTTAAGAAAAATGTTATAACAAACACCCATATAGCAGCACCCTGTTTAAAGAAAATAGCACTGTTGTTACCTATCATAAGAGATGCTCTGATTTACTCCTGGTCCCTTCTATTCCTTCCTTCCTCTGAATTAACCAGTGTTCTGAACCTGTGTTTATCTGCATAGTTTTCTCATATGTATTTGTATTTCTAAAGGATATTTTGTTTTTAATGTTGATCACTTCATAAAATGGAATTATGCCTTTGCTTGTTTTTTTTTCTGCATGTGTCTTCTTGAGATTCATTCAATAACATTAATTTTCACTACTATATAATGTTCAATTGTAAGGTTATACTATAATTTATCCATTTAAAGTTGACAGACATTTAGTTTAGTTTCTATTATAGCATATAATATAATATGATATGATGATACAATACATTTTATAAATATATGACATTCTCAACCATGTCTGCTGGTACTCATGTATATGTGCAAGAGAGTGATAAGTCATGTATGTACATAACCAGCCTTACTAGATGACACCAAATTATTTTGTAAAAGTAGCCCCAGTGATTTGCACAATGTGATGGAGTTCAACTGCTTCCTTTATGAACACAGGTAAACTGCACTCAGCAGTCTCCTTTTTAGTTATAGGAAGCCATGTGCCTAAGTGTTTTGCAAGGGGATTTAAGCAGCAGAAATTTTGCCTCCTAAGCTTAGCCTAGAAAATCCTTCCATATGTCATCTCCCTGAACTCTTTCCCTCTGACAAGAGACCACCCAGGATTGTCTTAGATGCCACATATTGAAGATGACAGAGCTCTGTACAAGATTAAAAGAAACTGGGTCCCTGCCACTTGACAATTGGGACATCTATTTTGGTTTTATGTAAACCAGAAAAACATTTCTAGTTTCTGGATCGTTATATAGTTTTTTCATTGCTTGTTATGCAATTAGTCTACTCTAATAGATAGATGTACAGCCCCTAGCAAGGGAGGGTCTCTGAAAGCCCTCAGACTGTAAAACTGCATAACTCTCAGCAATGTGAGGAGTGTGGTTAGAGTGCATTTTCCTTAACCCTAGTGGGGTACCTTTTTATATTCTAGCAGCACATTTGGATTCCCTCTCTGTGAACTGTTTTAAGACTTCATCCATTCTCATGTGGAGCTATTTGTCATTTTCTTATTGATTTGTGCGAGTTTTTATGTATTCTAACAGAATACTTTCTTACTTATGTGTGCTATAAATATCTTTCCTCTATCTGCGGCTTGTCTTTTTCCTCTCTGTGATGACATGGATTAAAAGAATTTTTGCTCTTTAATGTAACAATATTTATCCATTTGTTCCTTTATTATTTGCATTTTTTTCCTGTTTAAGAATTAGTTGCTTATCTAACTACCATAAAGGTATTACTGTATATTGTCTTCTAATATAGTGTTATAATTCTGATAAAATCACCTATTAGTCCAGGTGGAATTAATGCTTATCTTTTAAATTTCTGTATAGTGCTCACCCAATGTTGCAGCTCAGTGTTTTTTTTTTTTAAGCAATACTCATCAAATTGATAATTCAATGTAAATGGAATTTTTTCCAATTCAGAGAAGTGTAGGTGTTATCCTCATTATGTTTAAGACTTTACACTTGTATTAATTTAGATATATAAAAGTTACATTAAAGCTTGGCATATACTTCTCAAACATGTCCCCTTCTTTGCTTTGCAGCTCAGTTTTGAAAATTTCTCCTTTTCCCTGGTCTTCAATGCCTCTTCTGTCACATGTGAACTAGTTAGTTCATGTGGCTCTTTTGTCCCTGTGGACTTTTCTAGGTGCCCTATTCTATTCTATGGATCAAATACTCCCTCTCGACCAATACTACTTTGATTTAATTATAATGACTTTAGAATAAGTCTTGATATCTGGTAAACAAACTCCCTTTATTTATTTTTCTATTTTGTGAAAATCTTGTCGTCTTGCTGTATTTTTCTTCCAAAAAACACTTTAGAATAGATTCAACTAGTGGCACAAAAATATACTTGTTGGAACTGTTATTGCAACAATATTGTAATAACAATAGCATTGACTCTATAGATGACTTAGGGGATAATGAAAATCTTTTTATCTTGGGTCTTCTAATTGATGAGTGTGTTATATTTCTTTGTTTAGATGTTTTATAATGCTTTTCTGAAACTTTTTTGTTTACTTAGTCAAGATTTTATAGATCTTTTGGTAGATTGATCACGGTAAACTTTATCTTTTTACCCAGCTTTATTAAGGCATAATTGACAAAATTGTATGTCTTTTTAGATGTATGATATTTTGATATATGTAAACATTATGAAATTATTAAATTAATCCAATTAAAACATCCATTACCTTACATACTTATTATTTTTAATGGTAAGAACATTTAATTTCTACTCTCTTGACAATTTTTTAAGTATATAATATATTAGTATCAACTGTAGTCCCCATGCCCCCTCCCCCCTTACACCCCTGTGAACGGAGATCCACCTTTGTTCCCATGTCCTTTCCCACATTATGGATCAGCATCCACTTATCAATGAGTAAGGGTGATGGATTATGATGGTCATAATAACCCTAACTTTATGTATGACTGCATATATGATGTGATTCTATACAACTTACAACTAGAGAATTGATATGTTATCCTCTATCTATGTACAATGAGTCAATTTACACTGTCAACATGTAAGCCTAAATAAAACAAGAATAAAAATTAAAAAAAAAATAAAAAAATAAAAATAAAAAAAAATAAACAAATAAACATATTTAAAAAAAAAAAAAAAACTGTAGTCACCACGCTGAACAAATGGATCTCTAGAACTTATTCTTCCTAACTGAAACCTAACCCTTTGACCAACATCTCATTATATCTTTTAATGCCAGTGTAAAGTATAGCTTTTATTAAGTCACATTCTTAAATAATTATTACAGTTGTATTGGAATGCTATGGATGTTTGTATCTTTTAAAGAAAAAAAAAATCATTAAGTTATCTTTTCCCCAAGACTAATAATTGATCTGCAGGGTTTTTTTGGGTTTTCTATGTATTTTGTATCATATTCAAAATAAGAATGACTTTGAGTTTTTCCTTTCTAAATGTTATACAGTTCAACTCTTTTGCCTTTTTGTTCTGGCTGGGATATCTATTATAAAGTCGAATAGAAATGCTGAATTTGGGCACATTGATTTCTCCTTGGAGCTGTTTTCACTGTTTCATAATTAAATATCAAGTTTACTAGAGAGCTTTGCTTGGGCAGATATTAAGTCATTCCTGGTTTGTAACAAGTGAATGTTAAATTTTCATGAATTCTTCTGCATTTTGTTTCTGGTCATTTTTGCCCCAAATAGGATGCCTCTGATGAGCAGTTTGGAGTTGGCAGAAACTGCCAGATTTGCACAGTAGTCTGAGGCTTTCTTTGTAAAATCTTGCCTTCTCCCCACTTTCTTTCCCCCGGTTTCAGATCTGCACAAAGATCTGAGTGTGGCTTTTGTTGCTCACTCTTGCTTCCTTTCCTTACAACCCCCTCCTGTGGGGTGTTAAAACCCCCACAGTGCTCCCCCTACTATCCCCACGTAAACCCCTGGCACTCCTAGCACTGTCTTAGCATGAGCTTTTTAGAAGACTAAAGCTGATGCACAACTGTAAAAAATTTCATTCTTTATTCTTTCATTATTTAAAAGCATTTTTTTAATCTCTGAAATCATATACATGTAATTTTGTATCCTGGCTTTAATTTCCTAGGTTATTATGAAAGGTTAATAAAGATTCTGCATAATTATCTACTATGAAGATGTGTAATAATTTTGCTGAAAATTTCTTTTTTATGTCGGATATTAGATTGTCTCTGATTTTTTCATCTGGCAAACAATACTTGAGATGGTTTTCTATGGCTTGATGCTAAGCAGTTTATATATTAAAGAACATATCTTTTCATTTCACTTCAATAGTTACTCATAGAGCACTGTTCCAGGCACCATTTTTTGCACTAGGATTCAATAATGTAAGTTCAGTGGTAGAAAGAGACAGTTAACTGCAGATGGTCCTTACTTTTCATGATAATGTGGAATCCAAAAAATGACGCACACACTGGAAATATACAAAGTGATCTTCATAATCTATGAGAAAAATTATGACTGCTCTATGATCTTTAAACATTTTTGTCCTAATTTTAAAAACCCTCTTATAAATGCATAGTAAACAAAATAGTAAAATGAATACTTTTTTAGTACACTATAATTTAAAACATTAAAAACACTAAGAATTAAAGTAGTTTTTTTTTCATTTCTTTATTTTTCTTTTTACTTTTTTGTACTGGGGATAGAACTCAGGAAACCTTAACCACTAAGACACATCCCTAGGCTTTTAAAAAATATTTATTTAGATAGAGCATCTCTCTAAGTTGTTTAGTAACTCGAGAAATTGCTGAGGCTGGCTTCCAACTTGCCATTCTTCTGCCTCAGCCTCCCTTGCTGTTAAGATTATAAATGTGTGACACTGTGCCTGGCAAATTTTATTTCTTTGTAAAAACTGCACAAGAGTACTTTAAGTAGTAGAGGCTACCTTTTCTTCCTATAAATTATTATGTTGAGAAAACACTTTATGGATGATCTGGTAAATTGTCATTCTTTCTAAGTCTGGATCAGCTTCCAACACTTTTTTAGTGTTTTGCACTTTCCCAATTTCATGAAGTTATCTCTAAGAGTTCCTTTAATGTGAACTTTTTCTTTCTTTTTTTACTAGGACATTGCTTATCCTTTACATCAACCCATTTCCTCATCTATGTGGACAAATCTATCATATCTAGGTTCTTCTGGAACATGCTTGAGATTTTCCAAGGGTGGTGGTATCAGTGTATTCAAGATCAGGGTTTTCTAAAATTCTATTTATGTACAATTCAGATTTCACTACCATCATCATCACTTTTTGTTTCTTTGCTGCACTTTCATTTTTGTTGTCTGAATCTCTTTCCATTGTCCATTTTTATTAAATGTTACCTGAGTTAATTACAAGGAGCAAAAGAAGCAACAGCACTAAATGCTTTCTTGTCTTCATGTGAGTTGAATATCAGATTCATGGTGACCAACCGCCAACAGATTTTGGAAGAAGTAGCATGATTTGTCACATCTGTTATTTATGTAGAGAGGTGTGAACTGAAGAGTTGAGAACTAAGTTTTTGCTTTTTTCAATTACACACAGTTATAATATGTGGATCCTGTTGTTTGGTGACTGATGCTATTTAAATAAATGAGAGAAACTAAATTCTGTCTATGTAGGAACATGCAATATGGATACTATTTTTATATAATTAAAGTATGATAATCACCTTGCTATCAAGAATTGTATATTATTTTGGGCACAAGAGATAAAATGCAAAGTAAATGAATTCTGGCAATATGTTGTACAACTCAACACCTATATTTAACAATATAGTATTGTATACTTAAAATTTTCTTAAGAGGGCAGATCTCTTATGTTATTACTACAATATACACACACGCACACACACTCACAAACACAGGAGGGACAAGGAAACTGGAAGTGATTTCATCCTTTTTATGGCTGGGTAGTGTTCTATTGTTTGTATATACCACATTTTCTTTATAAGTTAATCACTGATGGACACTTAGATTGCTTCCATTTCTTATTGGGGCATTTTGCATTTTCTTTCATTCATTTCCTTTTTCTTTCTTTCTTTCTTTTTTTGGTACTGGAGATTGAACCTAGGGGCACTCAACCACTGAGCCACATATCCATTCCTTTTTTATTTTCTTTAGAGACAGGATCTCATTGAGTTTCTTAGGGCCTCACTAAGTTGCTGAGGCTGGCTTTGAACTTATGATCCTCCTGTCTCCACCTCCCAAGCCACTGGGATTACAGGCGTGTGCTATGTGCCCAGCTGGAGCATAGTTCTTAAGACCAAGATAGGGTTGAGGGAGATAGAGAATGTCAGATTAATTTAGAAGCAACTGAATTTGAACTACTTGTGGGGAAGTGAGATGCTGATGTCCTGATGGCTTAAAACTCAAGAGCTGTAAGATTTAAAAGCCATTGGCACACAAATAACAATTAAAAGCATGGGACTGGATTTTCTCACCCTGAGAGTGTGATGAGAATGAAGGTTGTATAGGATTAAGACAGAGTCCGGAAGAACTTAGGAAAACAATAATTGAAGGTGTTCGGGTAAAGAGAAGACTATACAAAGGACGTCTTTTGTATTCTAAATTACAATGCTAACTACCAATTTTTCTTAATGAAAAATAATGTCAATAGTTACATCTAAACAATATTTTATTTGTATTGCTCCTACTGTTTTAAACAGATAATTTAAAAACTCAAATTCTTTTTTTTAGTTCACATTTGCTCTTTTTAATTTTCATTTGACTTTCTATTTTATTTATTTATTTGTTCTTTTTAGTTACACATGACAGTAGAATGCATTTTAACATAATTATAAAAACATGGAATATATCTTGTTCTAATTCAGTCACGAGTACCTTTCTTTCTCTGCCATCCATGTACCATGTGGGCAGTGGGGACGTGGTTCCCTGATGGGTAAATGGCTGGCCAAACAATAAAGCTAAGAGAAATAGAACGACAAATAACCACAGGACACAGAAAATAGTTTTAAAAGGCGTGGGCAGGACAGGCCTGCAACTAGATAGGTCTGGCTTCCAGCATCTAACTTCTAGCTTCTAGCTTCTGGCTTCTAGCATCTAGCATCTGGCTTCTGGCATCTGGCAAAATGGACCACGTGTGTGCTTTATTTATATCGGGGAACTTCAAAGGCCTTCATCAAACATTCTTTACCAAGGTAGGAAGAAGGTGTCGGGGGCAGGTAGGCTGACTCAGTTCCTAATGGGAATATGCCCATTTCTGGTGATGCAATGAAGGCTTCCTTAGCAGAGCGGAAGAACTGGGGCACTTGCATTAGGCAGGCTTAACTGTAGAATGCCACAGAAGGTTCATAATGCCAGCCCATCTCTCCCTTGGCTACGATGCTGAAGAGAAGTCCCTCACGCATTCCACAGATGGCTTCCCACACTTCTCCCTTCCCTCTCTTGATCTTTTTGTCATTTCCCATTGTTATTTTTTTAATTGATTTCTTGTGGATGTACACGATGGTGAGATTCACTGTGATGTATTCACAGATGTGCACAGCATAGTTATGTCCAACTCATTTCACCGTCTTTCCTTTGCTCTTCCACCTCTCCTCCCTTTATTCCCCTTTGTCCACTCCACTGAACTCTCAAATTCTTAATTTTCACTTAAATACTTCCATTATTTTAAATTCTCATCATGTGCATGATGTGCTAGAAACAGCAAGTATGTGTCTACCTCCTTGTTATTACTTAACACTTTGCTTCACTAATAAGGCACATAGCAGCTTCTGGCTCTTTTCCTAAAATTTTAGTTTTCAGAAAATGTGCTTTTAGCAATGCTTAATCAATATTTTTTCAATTCGATTTTTCAAATGGCTGTATTTAATTATTTATTAATTTTTATTTTTTTAGAGTATTATGGTTATATGTAGTTGTTGGGTTTATTTTGACAAAATCATACATGCATGGAATTTGATTTACTCCCTTTCATTACCCCATCCTCCTTCACTTTCCCACTCTTCCTCCCTTCCCCATCTCCTTCCTCTACTCTACTGATCATTATTTTTTTTAAATTGGTTCTTTTAGTTATACATAACATTACAATTTATTTTGGTATAATTATAAAAGCATGAAATATAATTTGCTCTAATTCAGTCCCTAGTACTTCCCCTTTCCCTCTTCCCTCCCTGGTTCCCTTTCCTCTATTCTACTGATCTTTTTGCTCAAATGGCTGTGTTTAAATGTAACCACTTACATACATTTGCCCATGATAATAGATGAGAATATATTCTCAAATTTGATTCCAAGGTGAACTTATTGAACTTTTATTTAAAGTATGGATATAATAACACATTTGTGCAAGTGTTTAATAAAATTTATATGGTGCAAATGACAAGCAATATATTAAATATAATTTAGAATAATTATAGTAAAATCAGTCACCCATGATAAGGAAAATGCATTAATAGTGGGTAAAAAGGTGTATTTGCATTTTATAGGTTTAGATTATATTATGATATCTAACTTTATAATCAGTGAGGGGATATCACTTGTTAGCACTTAATTTTCCTGGGAAATATGCTCTTGGTTTTTGTTGTTTACTGACATAGTTCACTGGAAAAATCTCTATCATGCATGTTGCCTACATTACAGAGTATGAAGTGGAATGTCTGGTGATAGCTCTGAAAAATGACAATGTGGCATTTGTTGAAGTTAATTCAAGGACATATGTGAACTCTCTTGTTATGCTTGTGTAACTGGTATTTTTAGAGAAGAAAGAACTTCAGGAAGATCTCAATACTTCAAGTAACAAACAAACAAATATCTTATTCAGAATTCTGGCTGTAGCTAACTGCCTGACTTCAAGCTAAATTCTAAGATGTGAGATGCCAAATTACAGCACTGTACTCAGGGTGTGCCGTACACAGAGGACTCAGTGGCAGCCACAGCTGCTTACTGTCAGTTTGAGCAATCAAACCGTATTCAGCTCTGTTCTTCTCCACTGTACTATTTGGAAATGTCATATTGTGCTGTGACACTTTGATAGCAGTCTTCTCTGCTTCCTTTATCTTTATTAGCTGCTTTTGTCCCTCCTTTGCAATTCCTACACATTGTTTTTATAACCTAATTCCATGCTTATTTGTTACTTAAATAGCATTCAATTCTTCTAGAGCTGCCACCAGGAAACCTTCCATTTCTTCTATTTTCAACCACTTCAGCAGGCATCTAAATTCCCTTTGCAAAAATTTATTTATCAAATATATGTATTTTGTAGCTTCTTCCTCAACTATCATCCTCTATGACTTAGGCTTATATCTTAGCAAAATCTAAACACAAACAAAACCCACAATTGTCAAAAAATGTTGGTAAAGAATTCTAGCCAGTTCTAGTTCCACCTCCTTTTGAGCACATGGACTAGTCTCCTTCACAGCCTCTCACTGTCAGGTGGCACCATGTGACTACGCTGTCCAACAAGTCAAGAGCAAACAAGCCCAAAGAATTACCTGTAAGGGAACCACTACAACTTTTCTCCCCCCACAAAGACTTCTCATGGGGCCTTCCCAAGCAATGTGTCCTACAAAGGCAACTGGGCTTCCAAAAACCAGTCTTGGAGTGACTATTTGGAGCAGAACCTTGAGGCACATATAGTAGGAGTAAGAAATAAACCTTAGTTTTGATAACACATTGAGAATCCAAGGTTACTTTGTTATGGTAGCATAACCATGTCTATTCTGACTAATAATAAGCACTTTAAAAATCATATACATGTCATGTGCTGTATTAATGTGTCTGTAATGCTGGTTCAGGTGGAAGCAGTATTCACAAGATGCCAGTATCTAAAGGTTTCAAAGGTAAAGAGGTTTTAACTATGCCATGAACTCTTGGAGCACAGAAATTCTGTGTTACTTATTAATATAATTGAGAGAGTTACATCAAGAAGAATGTGATAGGGCTGGGATTGTGGCTCAGTGGTTGAGCGCTTGCCTCGCATGCGTGAGGCACTGGGTTCGATCCTCAGCACCACATAAAAAAAAAATAAATAAAGATATTAAAAAAAAAAAGAAGAATGTGATACATGTGCATTTTTGAACTGGACAACTTGGGGAACCCAGAAAGTTCATATTCAAAAGTTCAGCCCTCTTTTGTATGCTTTCTAAATGTAATCTATAGTTTTTTTTCTATTCAATTCTTTTGTTCATAAAATAGAATCTGAAGCAGGAAGATAGGAATTTGCATTAAATTCCTTATGATTCAATTGAATTTGAATTAAATAATGCAGATACTTTCAACAAAGAAAACAACACTTGAAATTTTTAACATTAGTGGGAAAACACATATCATTTTCTGCTTTCCAATAATAGTTACAGTCACTTTTTAAAAATTTCTATAAATGTGAGTATAAGCTTCTATTTTTCTTTTGGAGTTTTATTTGTTTCCTTGTTTGGTTTTTCACTTCGTGACTAGCAAAAATTCCATTGAGTCAATTTACAAAGCTCTAACTCACGTTTAAAGGCATTATAATAATCTTTGAAATGTGGACCTTAAGTTTTCACATAATTCCCCTATTGGTAGACATTCATGTTATTTCCAATTTGTTTTATTATGAATACTAATAATTTTGTCTGCCATCTGAATTGAAATTATTTTGTTCACATTTAAAAAAAATAGTTTCTTTATTCACTTGGAACTTTGTTTTGAATATGATGTAATATAATTGTACAGTTTTATGTTCTTTCAAATCAGTGACCAGGTATGTTATCACAATTTTCTTTTTTTTGTTTTAAATATTTTTTAGTTGAGATGGACACAATGCCTTCATTTTTTATTTATTTATTTTTATGTGGTGCTGAGGATCAAACCCAGTGCCTCACACATGTTAGGCAAGCGCTCTACCACTGAGCCACAATCCCATCCTCCATAATTTTCTTAAAAAGGTAAATATCTACCTTTTTAAAAAACATATATTGTTTTCTTAAAAAGGTAAATATCTACCTTTTTAAAAAACATATATTGTTTTTTAATGCATGTAGGTTTATTTCTGAAATTTCTAGACCCTTCTACAAATGTTTGTCTATTTTATACCAATATCATATTTAATTAAAAAGATTTATAGAATGTTTTGATGTGATAGCTTGCAATAACTTCTCTCTTAGTCCAAATGTGTCATTTCACTGTTTTCTACCCTCAAATATTGCTGATGGAAGCTCAATGCTTGTCAGTTTCTTTTCCTCATTTGAGTTACTTGTTTGGCTAGAGAGTTTTAAGAATATTTCATTGTCCTTAGAGTTCAGAAATATGGACTAAAATTTGTATACTACATGTGTTGAATTTTTTTGTCAATTTGCCCTGAAGACTACAGGAGTTTGTTCTTCAACTTATAGAAATTTACATCTATCATTTCTTTAATTACTCCTTTATTTTTTCCAATTCTTTTGTTTTCTCACGGAAATTCTATTTCCACCTTTGGTCTCTTGGACCTCTCAAAGTATCATCTCTTTATTAATTTTTGTTTCTTTGTGTTCTTACATTATGTCTTTGGAAGCAGTTGTTGCCTTGATTTTCCATGCTCCTCCTCCATATTTCTGCCTTATGTATTAAATCACTTTTCTTCAGTTTTGCAGTGTTATACTTGAATTCTTTGAGTTGATCTTATTACTTCTTTACTTAAATTGTCATTTTTTTTTTTTTTTTTTTGCTCAAACTGCTCTATTGACTGGGCATGAGTTTTGCTGGTTCTGCTGATCCCTTGGATGGATTGTTTCTCCTCCTCAATTTACTGGGGCTCAGTTTTCTCTATTGGAGTTCCGAAGAGATGGTAATCATCATAGTGGGGACATCATCACATGCCCATAGACCTTCTCTTCTCTCGATACGGGGAGCATAGGTGCAGGCAGGCTGTTTCCTATCAAAGCATCCAAAGGAAATATCCCTGATTCCTTTGTTCTGGATCCTTTAGCCTCAGAGGACATTAAGGCAGCTCCTTCTGGGCCTTCCAAGGGCAGGAACAATAAGCACATCCATGAGAACATCTGTGATTGAACTCTCATTGTGTATGTTTGCAGCAGTCCTTGACTCTGGTCATCTACAGAGACTGGACTATGTATGTTATGGGACAGGGAAACTTGATGAGGTATGATATTTTAATGAGACTAAAACTAGCACATTCTGACTCTATTCTGGGCTCTCTTCTTTTGCTCCATTCTTTAAACTTCCCTGTCTATGGATTCTGTAAACCTTAGTGCATTCTCTGTGAGCTCTGAATGTGTTTCACTACTTCCATGTTAATGGAGGTTTATTAGAAAGAAAGGTCTTTAAAGGCAAGAGCTAGATATTCTGTTTTGATTGAACTCAAAGAACATATGCAGTGCTCTGCACTAGTCATTACTCAATCAATGTTGCCGGTTGACTGAAGTAGCTTTAATGTGACTAGGTTAAGAGGGGAAGGTTCTTTCACTTTCTTTTAAGTATTAAAGTTTTAGTGTTGATTTATGAACATATTTTTCAGTGTTTTGGAATTTATCAATAAAATTTGTTGTATGTGCATTTTCAAAAAGTTTTAAAACTAGTGTCAATGTAAGAAAGATTAAATTAGATATTTTCCCCCTGATATATATTTAAAAAAAGGGGCTTTATATTGTCCTAATAACATAGAGGATGTCACATTTTTTTCTTAAAGAGATATGATTTTCATTCAGCACAAATGAATTTTAAAGTTCTGGAAGCCAATTATTCTTCTTAAGGTTTTCTTTTAAAAATTAAATTCTGCACACACATAGCTAAATAGTAAGGGGCCCTTAAACTCCTAAACTAATTTATTTGTGCAGTTTTTCCTTACCTACTGATTCCTTCATGACAATCAAAATCTTCCTATGAATAATCAAATCAGATTACTTTGAAGATGCTAGTCTACATATGGATAGGATTAGATTCTATGACTCCTCATGTATCAAGATACTCGTCTATTGGAGATATATGCAGAGGACTATTCTGCATCACTAACTAGGGCATTGACCCTTACTCTCCCTGTACACAGGGAGCTCTATTACTGTGAAAGTGAGCCCAATGCCTCTTTTTGGCTGTTTGCCTTGTGCTGAGACTTAAGAAATGCAGCTAGATGGTCCACTAAGTCTCTTTGCTCTCTATATTTTCAGGCAAGGGAAAAATCCAAGCTGATATTTTCATACCAGAATTCTTCTGACAAGGTGGAGTCATTACAAGAGGGAAAAAAAGGTTACACCTTGGGAAGATAGACCTTTTAATAATTTTTATTTATTTTCAAAATCTTCTGCTTTGTTGACATTCATGCTCCTCCTCAGAGAAGGAGCAGGAGTGGATTGGCAACACAAGTTCTCTCTCATGAGTGACTCTCTGAACATGGCCCATTGACCACCAGTGTTATCTACAGAGTGGTTTCAGAGGAAAAGGAAATGAAGTCATTTCCCCAATGATATTATTAAAACTTTCACAGAACTCACATATTATTAATAATGGTCCTAAAGATGTTAATTATTGTAAAGTACACAGAACAGAAAATTTATCATCAATCTTTTTGTTTTGGTGGAGTGGGGGTGGGGGTGGTGCTGAGGGTATATCCCTGGGTCTCATGTGTGCTAAGCACACATTTTAACATTGAGCTCCTCTCTCAGCTCCAGATGTTCTTAAGTACATAGTTCAATGCTATTAACTACATCTGCATAATTGTGCATCCATTACAGAACTCTTTTCATCTTTCAAAGCTAAAATTCTAGACTCATTAAGTCCTCTCTTCTTACCCCCAATCTCTGGCAACCATCATTCTATGTCTTGTTTCTCTAAATTTGACTATTCTAGGTAACTTTATAAGTGGAATCATACAGTATTTGTCTGTTTTTAACTGGCTTATTTCACTTAGCATAATGTCCTCAAAGTTATGCATGTTGTGTCAATAATTCTTAAACCTTGTGTATATACTGTAAGAACTGCATTAATTATTTTGTGTGAGCTCCTTTAATAGCATAAGTTCATTTCCCCTGCATTTTCATTCCATTTTATATTATCGTTGCCATTTATTAATCTTGTTTTTATTGTCACTGCTATTTCTCTAGTTCACAGTCAATAGCTTGAAAATAGATAAATGTAAATGTAGTTTACAAAAAATTATAATGTCAAAGTTTCAACTCAGAGTAACATTGCAAGTGCAAACAATGAAGAAAACTCCAGTAAAAACACAGAATATAAACCTATTTAAGCTGAGATTGTTGCACTTGAAGTACAATTAATCTGCATAAGAGGCTGAAAAAAGAAGGAAAATCTCATATAGATGGATAAAATTTTACTTAATCAGACTAGCACTTTGTCCAAACATGACCATGTGTTGTTGTCTCTAACACTTTATCCAAGAGTAATATATAGCATTGCAATTTTAAAAATTAATTTTAAATACAATAACTTTTCTGATATGAGTTTTCTAATGCTTTCCAGTTTTTTCTTAAACTTTTCTAATGAGTTTTTGTTGAGTCATGATTCAGAGTCCCAGGGGTAGGGACTACCCAGGACCCCTTTATCGCCCTGGGAGAAAGACAGAGGACAAAGAAGTGGTGGGGTGGAGCTGGTTCAGGTCTTTCCAGGAAGTGTGTCATCCTGGGTTGAGAACCAGGGGCTGAGGTACTTGTAGACGTGTAGTACCACTTGCACACAGACATTACCCACTTTTGTGGTCATTGCCTTCTTCCCCCTGGGGAAGTCAGGTAGTTCTACCAGCAGTTCCTGATCTGGTTGGGGAAGCAGCTGTCCAAAGCGGGAGTCTCATAGCTCTTGATTTTGGTCTTTAGTCTATGCCATAGTAATGTTGGTTCCTAAATACCCCCTGCAGTAGCTTGAAGTTGCTTTCCAGTTTGATGAATGTTAACATCAAAATCTACATGGTTAAAAAGATTGCTATTGTATACAAACACAATGCTTATTCTGGAAGTTTTATTACTATATAGTGTTCTTCTAAGTCGGCACGTATTTATAGAGATCCTTGAGCTTTCTAAATACTACATTGGTGTAGCATCTTTCATTGTATGACCCAGGCGTTTTATTTGTAAACTATGCAGTTCTTTTTTCTTTAAAGGCATTGTGTCCAACCTTTCAACCACCATAACAGTAGATTGCTCGATTTCTTTCCTTTGGTTCTTTTCTTTCCTGTGTTAGACGCTCATTTCTGATTCGTATTTACTGTAAGACACAGTCATGTGCCAATTCTTAAACACTGTCATTTTAAGGTTCTATTGTTCATTTATATTTCAGATGTAAACTATTAGAATGGACTTCATATTTACTTTCCATTTGTGCAATGGCATACCTGTATTATCAACCTCTTGCTGTGAATAAAATCATATTTTTTATTACTTTTAAAAACTAATTCAGTTAAAATACTTTTGATCACAAATTTCTCATCAGGTGAAATAGAACATTTGAACAAAATGGTAACATTTGAAAAATTGTTTTATTGTCCAGAGAGCAGTGTTCTGGAACTCTCCTGAATTATTTTAAACTGGACAAAATAGTACTGTTATTGTAATGGGAATTCAGTATGTACAAAGACATTGAAAGGATGCTTCTCATTTGTGAGTATCAAGTCATTTTTCTTTCTTAGCATTATTATCCTCCATTTGGAGAATATAAAGAGAAATACCACAAGGTTAAGAGACTTCTTTATGGCAAACAATTAATCCGCCACAGAGGTCACAAGGAAACTTCCCAAGCAAGAGTCTGGCCTTGCTAATCAGTAGATATGATTCCTTCTTGTAGGGTAGCTTGGTCTGAAAACACTACAGGGGGGGACTAAATAAATAAAACGTGAGCTATATGAGGCCAAGTGGCTTCTTTGTTTGCTGGAAGACAACTGGAGACAAAAGAGGCTCTATGTTCAGCAGGAAGTAAGGAGGCAAATTTGCTCGTCTGTCTTCAGAGCACATGTGCTCATTGCTACCTGCATTTGGTTGACATATACTCCTTCCATCCAAATGTACTCCAGGCTAAGACTACAGCCACATACAGTTCTCCCACTCCATGAACCGTTCAATTTTAGATGTGTGAACCTCCAGAACTGTGAAGTAAACAACCCCATTCAATATCAAACAGAATTCAAAGGCATCTAAAGTCTTAATAATGTGTGCTCACTCCTGGGAGAAAAGGATGAACACAGGCAAGAATCCAGATGGACAGTGATTTCTCCCTCCTGCCTACCACATAGGACAGGAGAGGAGAATCTATGCACAGGACTTTAAACAAACAGAATGAGTAATGAGAGAGGAAGGAGATGTTTTCTGCAGGTAGATGTGTGTGTGTGGGGGGGAGTTTAAAAGAAAGTAATCTCAGAATCCCAAGTGCTGGACCTGAAGGGGAATGTTGGTTTACTTATGAAATACCAAGTGGAAGAGGCTGCCTTGTTAAGGAAACAGAGCTGTAAAAGATTATTTTTTAAATGCTAGGAAAAAGTTGACTGAATAAATGGAAAGTGAAGGTGAACAGGGGATAGAAACAACTCCATCATACTCAGGAGTCTTTGCTAAGTTGGAAAAGGGCATAAAAGATAATCTATATTATCAGAGAAAAAGACCACTGAAAATGATCATAACCGAGCCCACCTTTCTTTTAACTCTGGGAGCTTTTGAAGTAGAACACTCTGAGATCACATACATCCCTGGTATACATTGGTTTTGATCCTACTTGCTACAGAGTCTTTATCTTCGTCCATAAATGCTCCTGACCTGCTGTACTTTAGACAGCAAGGGTCACAGTGGGGCCTCTTCTGTGCACTTGTACTAGACCAGGCATGGTGCTCAGTGTCCCCCAGTATCCCGGGCATGCTTTTGTCATAACACTTATGTTATCCAGTTGTTACCTATAGAACTGGTCTCTGTCTCACTTAGACTGTAGGCTCCCTGACAGCAAAGACCTTGTGATTCATCTCTGTCATCTAAGTGCCTCACACAGCAAGTAGGAAGGATAAAGTACTCAAAAATACTTGAACTAAAGGAGTCATCACTTTATTCCACCCCAAGTGTAAAGTGAAGTTTACTGCAAATGTGATAACTCTTCAGATCAAATATGAGTAACTTGAGTTGTAATTGGTAGTGTTCCTTTGGTTTGTAAAATGTAACCTTGAGTCCTTTGCTGGGTAGTTTTCCTAGTTCTCAAAGTCTGGGCCACAAATCTGCAGTTACAGGCTTCCTTCTTCCTCCCAAAATGAGCATATGTTCTTGAATTTTACCTCCTCCCAATGAGTCCTTTACCTTCTTGTCTGTAGTTAGGGGATAATCTGGATTTCCTTTACTTCAGTCAACAGTCCAAACTCCAGGGTCCAGATAACTAACAAGTTCAAAATATCCTTTTCATTTTCTCAAAGGGAATTTACTCTCCCTCATTCATCTCCTAATGACTCATTTGTCAGAGAGGCACTAGCATGACACATGTATATCAGAGAATGGCAGGAAAATGTCATGGAGTTTCAGGATCATGACACAATGGCAGAATTTCTACTGTATTGGTGGTGTAGGACACACCAGTCAATTCTCTGTAAAGTAAACGATAGGTTTCTGGACCTCATGCCTCTATCCCTAAGGAAGAAATCACAGAAGGCAGTCACCCTGACTGATTACTACTGGATAGTTACATGGGAATGAATATAGCATTCCAGACTGAGAAAAGAGCATGTGACGGTTGAAAGGTGTAAGATGACATGTTTCCTGTAGGAACACCAAGGAAATTTGGTATTAGGAGATACCTAATACTTGCAAGGCAAGGAGTGTGGGTAGGGGATTGGAACATGATCAGAGTTGGAGCAACGGGTTTTGCCACTGAAAAATTTGAAGCAAGACAGTTGTTTTATCTTTGGTTCCCCCAGGAAGCAAGTGTGAGGGAGAGGCGAAGCGATGCAAGACAGAAGCCAGACAGGGCTAAGAATATTTCTAAGTGGTCTAAAGCAACTGATCACTCATCCCACAGGATCATCCTCCAAGATACCATGTGAACAACAGAATCTAAAGAGAGCCTGCTTAGGAAGAGCATGGAGCAAGAATTTATCTGCTAGCTTTCAATTCTCATTTCTCAAAAGTTCAGCCCATTGTATGTCAAATCTTCTTATCTCCTTGATGTCTCAGGACTAGGTACTCAGTACTATACCAGGAACTGTTTTTCAAGCAGTGAGACTTGGGAGACATGATGCCTGGGTGCCAGCGCCCGCGCTGGCACAAAGGGAAACCAAGTCAGGCGAGGGAGCCTCGGATGACAAATCACTCACACACACACCCAGCACAAGGCAAGAGATTCTTCTTTTTGAGCTCAGGTCCCTCTTTATATATGCTAAGAGGCCCTTTGTCCTCCAAGCGCTACAGGGTGCATAGGGTGTGACTATTCCATTAGCACCTTGCTGCTATTCACAGGAATGCGGCTATTGTTACATTAAGGAACTATGGCCAAAAGCTCATGATTGAAAAACCTGATATAGTTGTACTATGTACTGCGGAAGCCCTCAGGCCAGCTCTCTCCCACACCTGGGGTTGTGGGGGGAGGCCATAAACCTCAGTTGTTTGCATTGTATCATTTCTACTGGGGCTTGCAAGACTACACAAGCATGTTGCCATCATGATCACCCCTACCACAATCAGACCTGGAGGGTCATGTTGAGTGTTATGGATTCTTACACAGTGGTCTGATTTACTGCAGGAACCTTGCTTGCTGGTTACCTTCTGAAGAAATAGGTGGGTCACTCAACAAAGTACCTCTGATATTAAATGTGGTGGTGGTTGTGTTCTGTACCTCAAGGAACCCTCTAGTGGACACCAGCTGGGTGTTGCTAATTCAACTTTATCTACCTGAAGACTGTCAGAACCCACATAAGGGTTTGGTTCCATAAGATCCCCCTTGCACGACTTCAGATGCCAACCACAAGTCCCAAATTGTGGTCTAACCAGCATGCTATAAAATCGGGCCTTATAGAACCGCTTTCTTGGGTTTGATTAGTTTGCTCGAGTGGTTTATACAACTCAGGGAAACACTGAACTTATGTTTGTAATAAAGGATATTGCAAAGGATGCAGGTGAACATCAGCCAGTTGGAAGAGGTGCAGAGGGCAAGGCTTGTGAGAAGTGTGCAGAGCTGCCATGACTCTCCTGCACCACTTTCCATGTACCCCATGTGTCCAGCTCTCTGAAAGCTCTCCTGAACCCTGTTCTTTTGTGTTTTTGTAGATACTTCATTATATAAGCATGACCGATTTTATGAATCAGACCATCGGCACTCAGATCAGCCTTCTGCCCCTTTCCCCTGCTTAGAGATCAGGAAGCGAGACTGAAAGTCTCAACCCTCTCATCATGTTTTGGTCTTTTTGGTGACCAGCCCCCATCCTGAAGATATCTAGGAACCAGGGGTCATGAGATATCTTGTTGGCATACATAAGATACTATTGTCACTGGAGATTCCAAGAGTTTTAGGAGCTGAGATGTGTCCAAGAAAGAGGCATGAAAATCAAATATATATTTCATAATATCACAAAAATTGCCCTGATTTGTCTCAGACCATTGAACTACTAAACATTTCACTATTGTGACAGCACCCTGAATCTTTGTAAAGTTGATCTACAATTTTTGACGTACATGTAATCTAAAGATACTCAACATTTTCTGTTCACTAGGTTCATATAGCATTATCCCATGAGTATAATGTGTCTAGATGATGTTCTGAGAAAGTCAAGATATTCAAAGTCCCTGAAGACTTTACTTTGACAGAAAGTTAGAGAATTAACACAGGTCTAGATAAAGAGACCAAATGTGTACTACTATCCTTGCCATGTAAAAATGTACTGCTTGGGGTTCAAGAAAAATGCATTTGTCAGATCAATGCTTGCAAAACAAGAGCCATTGATTGTTTTAATTTAGCACATTAGCTGCTGTACTTTTAAATTTATGATAGTCATTAGCACCCAACACAATTTATCTGTTTGGGGCTTTTTGTTTTGTTTTGTTTCGCAGTGACTGGATGATGAACCGAATGATGATGTTGTAAGGGACCACTACTCTGTAATCTTTTAATTCTTGTAAGGAAGTGTTATTGTGCATTTCCCCTCAGATTCAGTATTTCTTCTAATTATCTATTTTGACTAGAAAGTGGGAATTTTCATGCTTTTCACTTGCTTTTTTACCACAGTGGCTCTTATGCCACTTATCAAGATGATTCTGTGAAGTTTTACATCTATATATCAGAATTATATATTTAAGTGTTAAGGAATTAATTGAAGGGTAGGTATAGAATCCATTTTAACCATCATTAATTTAAATCAAAACTTTATAATTTATTCTTCATAAGTCTCTTCTCTGACAAGACTATCATAATGGAATTTCAAGTCCCCTTAAACACTTAACTGTTTAGGAAAAATTCAGATGTTCCCCTTTATTCGTACATAGGTATGATAAATCATCTTAGGTTGCTTTGGAGAAACATCAGAAGAATATTTAATACCTGCAGTGGTGTGGCAAGACATTTATACATAGGAACCAGGTTTTCCCTTTAATCCTGAGGTATTGCATCTGGAAACTTAGATTTGGGAAATGAAGAAATGACTATGACTTTCCATACCAGTAGTTGGTATAGTATTATGTTATCCCAATCTCAGGTTTTAATAATTATGTATTTGAAGCAAATTTTTGATATGCTGTTTGTTTTTTTGCCCCCAGATTCTTCATAGTCCTTGAGCTATGCCAGATTCCTGTGAATGGAGGCACCGTGCAGGTCATTCTGGACCTAGCATTCAACCCAGAAGTACATCTAATTTCTCTGTAACTTTTAGTGCTAACCCATGGCTTTTGCAATTCTAGGACCCCATTACCTCTATACATACTAGACTTCATCTTCCATAGTTAGCCTGAGCCTACAGGAAAGAGCAATAATAATGTTTCTCAAAGAATCTTATCTCTCCCTTCTCTCACCAGTACATTTCGTATGGTCTTAATGATAGATTTTGAGTTCTTATATCTCAGTCAAGTGACATGAATATTTCCACCTCCTTGAGCCATCTTCCTTTTGAGATTTCTATACTGTATTTTGTGCTTTCTATCTTAACTTCATTTATCATGAGCCATATGATGTACAAATTTCAAGGAATCATCCTAATAGACTACAAGCAGGAGTTGGTAGTGCTTTTTTCCTGAACTTCGAATGCTGAGGTCAATGTCTATGTCAATAAATTCTCTCCTGTCCATCCTTATAGATCTCTATTGCAATCTAAATTATCAAACTTTTTTATGTTTGTTGGTTCTTTCCAGAACATATTTGCCAAGCATGTACAAGAATTATCTGGGTTGCTTCTGGAAGAGAGAGATAGAGTGAGAGAGAGAGAGAGATACCTTTAAAGGAGCTGCCTTGTGTCTTTGAGTTTGGCAGAGTTTCAAGAAGCATCACAAACACCAAGCAGAAGAAACAAAGAATATCACACCAAGGCATATTATAGTCAAGTTACTGAAAACCAGAGATAAAATAAACCATTAAAAGCAACAAGAGAAAAAGACTTTTTACACATCCATAATCCACATGTACTATATATTAGCTAACAAGTCTACTGCGTTCTTGTGCCCCTGTTTCATTCTCTGCAGTTTAAATGATGTTGATCAGATTTTCTGCTTGGATCTTCTACACATCACTGCATAAAACAACTCAGATGTATGAAATAATTCTTTAAAATTTTTTTTTTTTTAGTTGTAGTTGCAGATGGACAGCAGGCCTTTATTTGTGTATTTTAATGTGGGGCTACAGATCAAAACCAGTGCCTCACACGTGCTAGGCAAGTGCTCTGCCACTGAGCTACAGCCTCAGCCCCTAAATGATTTTTGATAAAGCAAAACTATGTCCCATGAATCAACCTTTTTAAATTAATGCCTAGGTGAACAATCCAGCTAGCTAGATCTTAAGTTGATTGTGAAAGTAATTTTTACTTAGTAACAACTATGTCACAGGCTATTAAAAGATCAATGCCATAATTTGCAGTCTTCCAAATGTTGGCCCTATTGTAGGAAGAAAATATAGAAAAATAGTGTAAAAGCTAGAAATCTGGAGTTGGACTGCCTGGGTTGAAATCATGACCTTTACATATTAATTTTGAGACCTTGGGAAAATTACTTAAATCTCATTTCTTTGTATGTAGAAGAAAATTTCTTCATAAGGTGTTTTAAAAGACCAGTTGAAGATACATACATTTTCTTTAGCTTTGTGTCTGCATATATTAAATCTTCACTAACGTTAGACACAAGGAGAGATAGGTAGAGTTAGATGAATATTTTGACTAGCTATCTTTTGATAAAGCCAGAACTTCAACTGTTTAAGGATAATATTCTCTTTCATAAAAATTTTATGGTTTTTGAATATATTTCTTAAGTTAAGAAACCAATACATCTCCTCTGGGGTAGCATTTTATCAAATAAAAAAAATAAAGTGACCTTTACTTGCCTAGAGTTGGGTGAGGCAACTGTCTCAGGGAAGAATCCTGTTCTGTAATTAAGAGATAGAAGTAAGCATATGGGGCTTACCCTAGCATTTAATCTTCAGGGTTAAATCATTCTTGTCTTTCACCAACTCAGACCCCCACAGGGACATCATTTGTGTTAAATTAAACAAGGTTTCCTTGTTGAATTCTGTTTCTGCAATGTGGGTAATCGAGATAGTTAATAAGAGAAGCATGCCCAAGTGAGATCAGGTTTTAGGGTCTAAGTGCAATGATGATAAAGGATGAATATGTCTCCAGCACATACACATTAACCTATTTATAATTGGGAGAATGAAGGGGAGAAAATAAGAAGAGAGAATTGCATTGCCTTTTCAATGCAGTGATACTACATCCGTTTAATGAAACTTGAAGGGTGTCGAGTTGTTGACAAACTCACCAGACAGGAATGTCACTTCTTAATTTTTCTTCTGTGGATGAGTAAAGAGAAAAGCTGGGAGTTCACCAGTACATTGCAGAAGTTATGGGAGGAGACTCCATCTGTGAGATGAATGTGGAATTCCAAGAGAGCTATTGCTCAGCTTCATCCTTACAGTGATCTTGGAAATGTGCAATGAAGGGAAACACATGTATGTAAATAATAAAAAGTTATAATTTTAATTTTCTATATAAAATTATTATATCATTTGGCATATTAATTTTTCCCTCCTTTTCTGCATTCTATCTCTAATGTGTAAATTTTTTTATTAGAGCTTCATAACTATACGTAGGTAGTTGGGTTCATCCTGACAAACTCATACGTGCATGGAAATTGATTTCAGTTCAACATCTCCCCCTTTTTGATGTGTAATATTTTAATAATGAGAAAATAAAACTTTAATACTGTTGAAACACTCTGTAGGAAAAAAATAGAAGTTTATTTATTGACTATCTTCGTATCACATAAACTGAAGCTTTTCAACTCTTAAATATGTGACTATATTTAATATGAATATATGAGGTTCATTGAGTGTCTGAATTCCACAGCAAGTAATCATATTGCTGAGAGGAAGAAAAGAGATTCTTCCTAGTTCTTGACTATTTTAAATGAAAAAAATTAAAATAAAAAAATTAAATATGTAAGGTAAATTGAATATAGACTATAAAATATATATTTGAACTATCTGTATCAAATGTAGTAAACGAAGAATAACTTATATTTCTCTTTTGTGTTATACATCATTTGACATCTTACAATCAAGATGTCTATTGGATACTCTTAAGTATTTCAGTTGCTAACTTCACTTAATTACCTAACATTCTTTAGTGACTAAGTTGTAGTTCTAAGTAAATATTGCAAATACTAAATAGAAGATGTTTAAGCTTCTTTTTACAACACTGTATTTTCTATGTTGTGCTATTTTTATGGAACTGTTTTCTGGGAGGAAAATTTCTCTTTGAGGTAATTCTGCAAACAAATGTGACAAAACTATAAAAAGATAAAGTCAGAAATTGATAAACTGATATGTAAAAAACCAAATTCTCTTAATACCCTTTATTGTTGCTGTTGGCTCCATTTAATGAGTGCTTCCATGCCTAATCCTTTTGTATTTGTTTTAATGCATTGTTCTATTTAACCTACTCCTTACAATCACCTCAGGGAGGTATATATTTGTATTCCCATCTTAAAAATGGATATTCTGAATCTGGAAGGTTTAAGTATCATAAGAATTATTCTGGATTTTAAAGAAAATGTCTTCCTGAATTCCTCTTTTTTTTAATTTGTTTTGTTTTTTTCAGTTTTTTCGTCTTATTCACATTGTGATATTGTTAGCTGAGTGACTGTGTCTAAGTAATAAGCTCTTAGTACTCAGTAGTACTTAGCAAAGGTACTAAGTAGTAGCTTTAAGAGCAATATTCTCCATGTTCCAAAGATTCATTAAAGATGCTCAGGGGACCGAGGACAGGGTCCACCTAAGTGAAGTCACACTAGGACTTTACTTTCACTCCTATCTCTGAACTTGACTTCCTCCTCTGGTTGCTGTGTTTGGGCTTAGGAAATTACTTGAAAAATAACTATTATCTCTTGAGGTATTTCCATAACCATGTTCAATACTAATACCTGAAATTAATTGTTTTATTTAATTTTCACAATAGATAAAATGATCACATTTTACAGGTAAAGACATTAAATCTCAGAAAAACTAAATGATTTGATCAAGGTCACACAGCTAGTTAATGACAGAGTCAGAATTTGAACCTAGGCTGCCAAACTCAGATCCTAGCCTCTTTACCACAGAGCATGGAACATTTCCCCCACTAGTTTCTACTTCAGCATATGACACGTCTTGGTGCTTGTGTATGTCTGTCCCTGCCTTCTCTCCTATATTTATGTGGCCTTATGTTCTGCTTTCCCCATATGTAACAACTGGTTAACAGAAAATATACTAGCGTCCAGATTGCATTCTTTCATTAATGTGATGTAACAGTTTTTCTGAAAACACAATGTTCAATTCTGTGAAAAAAAACTTGACTTTCTTCAAGTATTCTTTATTGATAGCTTTAAGTTTCAATAATCTGTGAAGAATGTTATTTATCAGTGGCTCATAATCGTATCATGATACCCAGGCTGTGAATGGGAGTTGTTTGCTCCACTCCAAAATTGCCTCTGATACTAGAAATAAAGCAAGCCAGGTGACTGCATCTTCTAAAGTAAGATTGCAGATGCTAAAATGCATTGCAAAATTTATTGAGGAGCAAAGTATATGTAGTAATGGTCAAGAAAATACTCAAATTTGATACGTATTGCAAAGAAGACTTTAAGAATGTCTGATTGAGAAATATTTTAACAATTTTCATAGTATACAGAGTTGAAAGGTCCCGATGTTTAAAATATCCTGAAATAGAATACTGTCATTTTGACTAAGTGCCACGAAATTGAATCCAACTTCCAGAACCTTCTCTCTGCCTGCTTTGCTGTGAGTTGTGCCTGGATATACAAGTAAAAGGTCCTGGTATTTTCTTTTTAATTGCTATACTTCCATAGTCCTAGGAATTTGGGAATCAGTTTGGGACTAAGAATCATGCCAGGAAGATAAATTACATTCATATGTCAGATATTGCCTCACAATGCTATCTAGCTCAGCAGGCTATAATGAGCCCCCACTCACCAGGCCAAGCTCCAGCCAAAAAAATAAATAAATATATAAATAAAAGAACACCTACTGTTTCTCCATCAAGGGCAACTCTCTCAGAGGGCAAACAAAAGCAACAGAGGGAGGCCAACCATATCCACACAGTGCTACGGGTTGCTATGCAACCCTTCGTGCAGGTTGGGCAGCAACAGATGGACACTTTGAATAGAATTAATGCCCCTCTGACCCATGTTTTAAATAGTGCCTAAACCTATTGCCTGATGAATTCTATCAACTATAGGCATACTTACACATATAAAATATAGCATCATAAGTGACATTGTTATTACCCTCTTTACTAAAATCAAGTCATAAATCTATTGCAAAATTTGAGACCCATAATATTCAATGAACAGTTTCTGGGGTTTTTTTCTCTTTTTCTTGACAAATGAATCACTGATGTCTCATAACCTTGGGCTACATATTTCCTTATAGTGTTTCCTTGATTTCATATGCAAACCTGAAATGCCTGCTCTGAGTCAGCTTCATTTTTACACAGAGTTCAGCTTCTTCCTCAACCATTGTCACCTGTGGGCTCTGGGCATTGTGTGAGAGAACTCTTTTTATTGTAACTTTAAAAGGAACATATCATGGAATAAATATTTTATATACCTTCATGGGACTACGTTGTAACCATGTTCCTGATTGAACAATCAATCTGAAGTCTATACCCAAAGTCCCAAAAGTTCTTTGTCCATCTGCCTTCTGTCCAGGGTAGGTTTAAACTACTTTCATCATGTGTGGACTTCAGAGGAATCAGCATGCCCTCAAGGTTTATCAGGATAAGATCTCTTCTTCAGTCTCTTAAATTTTATATACTATGTGATATAAATTATTGGACCCTAAAAGGGAGGAACATGTGTTCCTCTAGAAAATAAAAAGTTGGCAGTATGGTTTACCACATTGGGCAGACAGCAGCTGTAAGATTTTAATGAAGCTTGTGTATGATAAGATATATCAATAAAGTGATGTAGAAAACAGCACTGGCTTAGAGAGGAGAGCCTGGAGAAGGGGCATTGGATGCTACTCTCTACCTTATAGCCTTATAATCTTAAAAACACATGAAATTTTTAATCTTTCTCAATGACAATGCTCTCACCTGTAAACAGGAGAAGTTTAGGCTAGATAGTTCCTTTAAGAATCCTTTTAACTTTCCCATTATCTGAAAAAGAAAGATGTAAAGATAAGATGAGTAACAGCTGCATTTCTTGCTGCACACAAAGATGGGAATAACTTACAAAGCCCAATATCCACATATCATCATAAAATTCTTGTGTTTTGATAATGGAAAATACAGCAAAAAAAAAAATCAAACCTGCTCTGCTCTTGGGTTCTAGGATCTAAGATATTCTGGGGTCTCCTTTCTGTGGCTCTCTGCTTCCATTCCTTGTAGATGCTCCTACCCAGGGCAAATGAGGTGCTTGCCCATTGATTCTATGACTATTGCAAAGGTTTCTATTCTGCACTGCAGTCTTTTGCCAGAACCATCCTTCTGCAGAGAGGGGCAATTGCACATGTGCTTCCAGTTTCCAAAGCAGTGCTGCTTCTCTGTCAGGCCTCCTGCTGCCGCCCAGTGTGTCTCTGTTCTGGAAATATGAGCTTGGTTTTCCACCACTGCACGCACAGGCTTGCGGTCTCCTTGCTGAGAGCCATCACTTATATAAGCATGCATATACATACGTGTTTGCATATGTACCCACAGAGAAATATTTGCTTCGGATTGTTTGCTCATTCGCCCACCTCCCTTGAAGGCCCTAGGGGTGGGAAATGTGGCATCTTGAATTATTTTGTTGTTTTTCACAAGATTTAGTGTTAACTACTTTATGGTCTCTTACACTTCACTGCCACCTGAAGTAATCATATGAAAGCATTTCAGTGTAGTTAACAAACTGGTCCTGAGTTTTGTGGTCCTATGTATTGTCTGATGAAACAAGGGATCTGATTTATCATAATATTTCATCATACAATGTTTCATTGAAGTTTTAGGTTATATATCTTTTAAAAACTACTCCTTATTTATTGTTTCACTATCTACATAGTGGTTTTACATTCCTTATATTATGTACATACAATCTTATTTTAGAGACAACTATGCTTCCGATGTTGAACCTACATTGGCCAGGTTGTTGATAAAACCAGGACTACTTTGGACTAAATGAGAACTAAAGGATGAAATGTATTGGAATGCTGTACCCCAAATGTGTTTTATTTAAATCCATAGTGCAAAGTGTTAGGTCGGGTCATGGTCCAAGATGTTCAATTAGGGGGACCGGTCAGCAGCTGCAGAATGGAGTGGCCAGCCAGACGCTGAGGCCACCAGTAGACATGCCTCCTGTCAATCAGCGGGTTTTCCTGGCCTATCCAGGAAGGACTCTGGCCTTCTCTTCCTGCCCCCAAGCCCTCCCCTTCCTAGACCTTTTGAATTCTCCCTACACTGGATCCCCAGTGCCATTCTCTCAGACACACTCTGATGGATGGAAGGATTCCATCCGAGATTGTGTATTTTCAATAAAGCCTTGCCGAGCGGCTTTAATTCATCTCCTTCTGGTCGTCTAGTCTTTACATAAAGGACCCCACAACTCAGATTTCTGTGACCTAAGGATGGAAATTCTAAGAGCAATGCTCAGAGGGTTCGGTGAAAAATAAATTTTATGTAACAATGTTAGCTACGTTTTTGTAGACTATCAGCTCCAAATCTTGAAAGGACTCACCTTTTGTGAGGTAGAAGTTTCTCTCCATTTAAGTTTTATTTGGATAAAAAAAAAGAAATTACTACTGCATAAATTCTCAGAGCAGTAAGGGCATTTAAGATTGTTCCAAGCCAGTTACTTTCCCTAAGAAAATGGAATCTGCAATTGGTAGATTTGGGTTTAGGGTTTGTGTGTACTAAACATTTTAGCTCAGGTGCCTGCTCCAACCACCACTCCAATAGTGTCTCAGAATCTCCCAAAAGTAACTAATCTCTAATCCTCCACTCTTCACCCACCTCTTTATTTCATTCTGGGAAAATATAGAACATATAGGAAAAAAAACATATAGGAAAAAAACTAACTTTGCTCTATAATAATTGCAATTATGTTTAAATTTATGTTAAATTTCTGTCAATTTCTCTCATTTATTATTCTAAAATTGTATTTGTAGATATGACACCAGTTCAGTAAAAAGTATTTACAAGTAAAAATTATTAGTAAAGAATTAATTTTTTTGGAACAATTTATTTTTATTGTATTGAAACTAATGTTAGAAAAAAAACTAGTTCCAACTGTTTATCAAATCCACTGAACTGCCGCTTTCACGTTTCTTACAATTTGTTTACTCATTTGATTTATAGACCATTGTATTTGCTGGAGCTTCTGAGTAAAACCAGTGAATTTTGTGGATGGTTATAGTAGTTAGAGATTTGCCATCAGGACATCATGTAAAGGTGAATCAACTTGAATAAACCTTTATGGCTTGTAATGGAACCTTGGTAATTTGGTAGAATCATGACTTGTCTGAGAGACCAGCAATTTTACTTTTGGTCAGAGAAGAAGTGGGAGGTCTAAATACTAAAGAGGCTCTCTGAACTCCCTTTGGAATTTTCTGCACTGTCTAGGGCTCTACCTTCTTTAGGGTTCTCATCTCTCTAAGCCATAATAAATATTCAGATTCTCCCTCCATATCTATGATATTATTTTTTCTCACCTCATTGTTACATGATGTAATTTAGTTTCCAATTCCTCTCATTCCAGAAACTTGGTATTCTGGAACTTTCTTTACCTCGCTTTACTCATAAGAAGTGTGTGTGTGTGTGTGTGTGTATGTATATATATGTATATATATGCATATACATATCAAAATAGAGAAATATTCCATGTGATGGGGTTATTAATGTTCTTTAAACCAATATAAAATAAGGAAACTTGAAGTGAATTATTCACATCTAAATTTCCAAAATGTTCACTGAAAAGAATTTTAGAACATGCTCTGTAATAACAGAGGGGGTTTCATGAGTCAGATAATTTGGGAAAAGCTGCATGCTCTATTCCACCTTGTGAAGATTTGCATGTTAGTGTATTAAAGGCTTTGAGGAGTTCCACAGTGACAATAATTGCTTAAACATAATTTAATCAATATCTTCAGTATGCTTTCTTCTTTTGTATGAGATAGTATCTGTTAATTACTAGTGAAGAGAGCCCCTTGAATCATATCTTGATAGCACATCATGGTGGTATGTAGTATGTGAGTTTGGAGTTGTAATGACCTTAATACAGTTCAGTAGTTCTTAAAATGTGAGGCCTGGGCCACCAAATCTAGGATCTTATTAACAATGCACATTTTCAGCTCTACCCCCGCCACCACGCACACTGAATCAGAAACTCATTGATAGGACCCTGGCAATCTGTGTTTAAAATAACACTCCAAGTGTTTTTGATACTTTCTAATCCAGTGGTTTAGTTTCGCTAACTGCACTTCATTAATCTAATTTTCTGATTCAATGAAATACACAGGAGATACAGAAAAGTAAATTTTAATGCAGTAGTTGTACTGGTTAGTGCATAAGAATGTCTTGTCAAGCGTTACTGTAACTAAAATTAAATTAGGCAAAACATGGAATATATTGGCTCTTATCAAACTTCCAGAGCAATAAGCATGAAATCGCAAAGCTAGAATGAGAGCCTGGAATGCTCTCCATCCCTCCTCTGCTACTTCTTCCTCCTTTAACCTGCATAATGGCTTCAAACCCCACCAACATTAGTCAACTTTCTTCATGCTTGAGCAGGAAGGAAGGTCTATGCTGAGTCCAGCTTGTCAGATGCTCACCCAGACCTATCCCTGGGCTGGGGTTGTGGTGAGAAGGTAAAGAGGAGGAGGGGCTGCTCTCAAACAGAAAGTGGAAGAACACAGTCATGACCAGTAAGGGCATAGTTAACATTTTCTGATATTATGTTTTGCTTAGGGATCATCCCTTCTAGGAAGACTCAGAGAAACAGCCCACTAATACTGGACTAAAATTTTGTTTCACAGATTTTGTCATTTATTGAAGGAGAAAAGCAATGCTAATGTAGCAAGGGACAGAGCAGACTTAATGCTGCCAGTGCCTCTTTGTATCAGTTACCTATGGGGTTATTTTACTCTTGAAGGAAACCTGTAGTTAAATACTCACATTTGCCGGTATAATTTTAAATAAAATTTAATACTTGACAAAAAGTTGCAAGGAGGGTTATATTAATTTCTATATTAAAGAAACATTTATTTAGCACCTGCTGTGTGCCATAATTATGGTCAGAAACACAGTCCTCACAAAGAATTTTTGTTTTAACATGAAATAGGGATATGAACAAGTAATTATGAGGCAAATATATTGAGATATTATAAAATGCCCTCAAGAAATCACTAATTTGGCTTTGGGCAAAATCCTATTACCTGTTGGCTTTTGTCTAGTGATGGGATATGGGAGAAGCAGATGGATATCAAGCAGGCTCTAACCTTGCTACTTCATGTGCCCACTCAGTGGTGCACATTTGTTTTTTCTCCCCCATTCCAAATAGGAAAATAAAAGATAATATTTTACATCATTTTCATGATGACATTATGAAATGTTGACAGTCATAACAATTTGCAACAGAATTTCATTGGTAAAAGAATGTCCAAATATATGGCAATAACAGCCTTAAATGAACTTGTGCCCGCCTTTCTAGTATTATCTACTACCTCCTTTACATCCTGTGATGTGCCATTTGACCTGGGCTAGGATATTCAAGTCTGCTAAATTTGTCCTGCTCATTCCTTTCTCCAAACTTAAAATTCATGCACATCTCCAATGTGCTTTCTTGTCCTCATCCATTACCACTACTTCCCCACTTTGTCTGGTATTACCAGCTTGGAAGTTATTTGAAGGTATGCGGGACACTCCAGGTTCTTGCATATCATTGGACATCTTTATTAACATATGAGGAGAATTCCAGGGATGTTAAAAGTCTTGCAATATATGAGACCCCTCTATATAATGAAGAACTGTGTTCTTATACCAAAATGGCAATAATCTAAAAACCAATAACAATGACATTGAGATGCAGGATGTGTCTAACACAGTACAGATTCAGCAATAAAGCTACCCAATTTTTAATGCTAGTCATGTTTATTACTAGTTGTATTATTTTGAATCTTTTAGCCTTTGTAACTTTTCTGCAAAATATGTTTACTAATGCATTTCAGCAATGAGGTGAGGAATAGAGATAAATTCAAAATGTGAATACATAACTGGTTTTTATGGGCAGGGGCTATTAACATACCCTGGGAAGGCAAAATCAAACGCCATCCTCCATGGAGTCATGCTATTCCAGGTGAGAAGAGCCTCTCCTGTTTCTAAACCACTCAAGTATCTATTAGTTACAAGAGAAAGGTACTTGTTCAAGTTATATCAGGGAGAAAATTTACTGAAAGATACTACAAGAGTAGGACTCTTTGTGTTTTAAAAATTCAACAATAACAGATTAAGTAAAAAGGAATATTAGATTACATAATTTATAGTATACTATAAAATCTATATAGACAATTAGTGTGTAAGGCAGGTAAAGCTACCTTCACAATTGTGTGAAGGCAGGTGTTCTCTTTCTTTTATTTCTAGTTTGTTTAATCACATGCTCTATATGCAAGCTCTCGACAAATCCAGACCCTTCCCCTTCACAAAAGCCACTGCAGTTACCAATCTCATGTTCTCACAGCAACTAATTTTGGGGAAGGAAAATAATGCTTCAACAGATTCCAAGGATGAATTCACTTTTGCCTCTCAGAAACTTCTCACATTTCACAGATTCAGGGATAGCTTATAGTTCCATTTCTAAATGAACCATAGGGAATGGGATAGGGATTGGAATTCCTTGAGGAAAAAAATTGATGAGCTAATGAGAGCACAGACATGAATTTGAGGGATAAATCAACTTTCTACCTCCCACGATACAAAAAACTGAGAATGGAAGAGAGTTGATCTTTCAAAAGATAGAATTGTTAATAAGAGTGGGAAGGAGGTGAAATAATGTGGTACAAAACATGACTACTAAGAGTAATAGGGGCCATGACTTAGATTATTCCTAGAATAAAGGATAAGTAGGTAGTTAGCTGTAAAATTTAGGAGAAATTAGGATGCCCTAATACATGCCAAGCCCTGTTCTCAGCTCTGGCACTGTAATTATGAATAAAATGACCCCCATCCTCACCATATGGAAGTCAGTTTTCCAGTGAAGGAGTCAGTAAATCACAAGAGCAATTAAGAATGGAAGGAAGCCTCTGCTTATACTCAGCTTTTTTGCAAGTCTATTTAGAATTTCAGAGAGAATATAACAAAGCACTCTCAATATTAACAATGGTGGGCAGAATTGCTTACCATGCCTGTGTTCTTATGTGCAACTTTTTTTCTTGAAATTATTAAAGTAGCTGTTTTTACTTTGTTTTTTGTTCTTCAAATGGGATGTTTCAAATTGTAGGCAGTAATGTTTGTAGTCAATGATGCTTTACCTGTGCTAAAAAATAATGTGCTAAAAAATAATGGTCCAGGAGGGCAGCATGGATGTCCAATCTATAGCTTGATTCCGGCTTCCAGAAGCCAAGTAATAAATGGACTCTACTAGAGAAAGGAGGGGATGATATCACATTGGGCAGATTTGTGAAGGAAGGGAGGGCGAAGATACCAGGAAATTTCTCTGCCATATTTCAGATCTCCTGTTAGCCATTTTATTCAATAGACTTTTTACCACTTAGCCAAACAAGAGTTCATATTAAGCATTTTATATATTTATGTTTTATCTCTTCAACTAGATTATCTTATTCTTCTTACCTATTTTTACTTTATCTTGTACACCCAGTTAGCATACTGGTGATACTTAGCATGCTTAGTAATCATTAGTCATTGAATTAAATGAACCTAAATAAGAAGGTAATGGTGAAATAAATTTTTGTAACAGAAATGATATTTGTCATTAATTCCCAAACACTATTGTGTCCCTCTAGATGCCTGGAAAAGAAATGAAATCAGAAGAGTGCTACAGATTCATATGAAATCATAAGAGTGCTACAGATCCCCCCCCTTTTGGGGGAATTTAGCAGGAAATCATTAATCAAGTAATAAGGAGCAGTAATGGAAATTCATTCTCAAATAAATTATGTTTATAAACAGTGGTTTATGTTTATAAAAGGGGTTTCTGTTATTATTAAAGAACCTGTTTTGGGGAAGCTGAAAAAATCCATACCATGGTCAGGGATGTAAACAACTCTTCAATATTAATGAAAGGATCTCATGAAAGATCCTATGGTGACAAATGAGATCTAGACCAAGCTGTGGACAACCTTTGCCAGTACTTCTTAAACAAAGACCCGTGGATTTCTTTACAGATTCTGTGATATGCCCCAGCCCCACCTCTGGAAGTGCAAGGAGAATTTCTGTATGTGACAAAGTTTATAATTTTGGGGAAAGGGCCCATAACTTTCCCCTAATGTTTAAAGTTATCTGTAATCCCCCCACAATCACACTATTCTACAGTTATTGTCAGGGAAAATATATGACAATAAAAACAAAGCATATGGCACGCTATAAGATTGATCCCATAGTACTTTGCTATTACCCATTAGGTAATGTGTATCTAGCGAAGAATTTTGATTACAGGTGTCTTGCAGTGTAACTCTAAAGTACTAGATTGTCTATTTCAGCCAATGACAATATCTTTCTACTCAATCAGGCATGATTTCATACTTGCCTCATATTTGAACCTCCTCTTTTGTTTTTTCCTCACATCTAGTCCATCAATAGAAGTCAACCGCTGTACTTAATCTCCATTGCTACCACTATGGTCTAAGGCACTATATATCTTGCTTGGATTATTGCAATAGTGTCCTAATTTGTCTCTCTGCTTCTGCTTCTGTAGCCTTTCAGTCTATTCCCAACATGGCCATCATAGAGCCCCTGTCAATCTCATGTCAAATATGGCTTCTGTGGTCAGTATATTCCAAGGCCTTCTTTCTATTTTGTTCACAGTAAAAGCCAAAGGATGTTCTCTGACCTACAAGGTCCTGAAAGATATGGCTGCCCATTATCTGTCTGAACTCATCTCCTACTCTTCTCTATTGCTCACTCACTTCTTGCTTCATTAGTATCCTGTTATCCCATGAATGAGTGATGTTTGCTCCTGCCTTAGGTTCCCTGTGTTTTCTCTCTTCCTGGAATGAACTTTGGCCAGCTATCTTCATAAGTTGCTCAATCACTTTAGGTTTTTATTTAAGAGTCATCTTCCCTGTCCTGGCCAACCTTATGAAATCTCAACTTCAACTGTCTTACCTGCTTCATTTTACTCATCTGAAATACAATGTATACACGTACTTACTTTAAGTGTCTTTCTCACTAGAATATAAATTCCACAAAAGTCAAGGTTTTTGTCTGTTGTATGAACTGCCATATCCTCAGTGCCTTGAATAATAATTGGTCCATAGGAGTCATTCACTAGACCCTTATGGGACATGCTGGACTGAATGGCAGTGTTACCCTATATTTGTCACCCAGCTTTCAAGTGGTCTGACTTATAAAAAAGAAGGGCATTCTGCTTATTAATTCTAGATACTGATTGCACAATATTTTACATTCCATTTCAAACAAGGTGTTTATATTTTAAGTAGCAAATAGTTAAAAATATCTATATAGTTTGGCATTAGACAAGTTTATATTCAACCTCAGGCTTTGATATTTATAAATTTATATCATATCAATGATAATACTTATTTTGCATGATTCTTGTAAAGGTGTAAAAATATTTGCATATGTTAAGTATTTGATAAATCTAAATTTTCATTGTAATGGTAAGAGACAGGGAAGATACAAAGTGAAGATTGATAGTTGGAGCACCACTATTTTTTATGACTGACTACAAATGTGTATGTCATATGACCAAGCATAGGGTAATACTTTATTTTCACCCCACATAGTAATACTCTGCCATTGTTTAGTGACCTAATATTTTATTACTTTGTTTAAATGATTCTTTTGTCTTGCCACACACTAAATTTTTAAATGATTTAGGACTAGGTTCTATAGCACATTTTATTTGTCATTTTATAATTTAGGCAGAATAACCTTTGGCTCAGGCAATGTTGTTCATGATGCCAAATAATGAACTATATTAATAGAAGTCTATTGTGATCAAATTATTCAATTCTCATTAAATTATGTAAATATATATTTCCCTAAAATCTATAATCAGAGACACTGTTTTTATTCACATTGATTTGATCTGCATATTGATATCTTTTGCCTGGAAAGTTTCCTTTGGGATTATGCAATGACTACTTATGGAAATTGTCTTCAATGGGTGGTAGAAGTACCAGATTCAGCAAATTTCATTCTTCCAGTTGAGGTTAACAAAGACAAAGAACATATCATTATTTAGACCTTTAATTTCTTTTTTCCTGTACAGATAAAAGATGATGGTCATCAGGATTGTTTAAGTAACTTTGTTAAGTTAGCAAATAGACATCAAATATATATTAATATTATTTGCATTTTCGACTTTGATGGATCAGGACAGGGATATTCCAACTCTGGGAAAGCTATGAACTTGTCTGAGAGTGGATTTTTATTTTATTTATGTGATTTTGCTCCTCTACTCTTATCCAGGGCCAAACATCTGAAAACTAAGCTACTATGGTAAGCCCCAATCTCCTCCATTGACTTTATATTTTCTCTTATTAGCATTCTTTTTTCTTCCTTGTGTTCTGAGTTCAAAAGCTTCCTTGCAGGATAACATTGTTCTACTGCCCAAGTATTGAAATGTGCTGTATTGCTTCTCTTTAAAGTATATTCAGCTTAAAATAGGTCAATTAAAGAGATTGATATTCAAATAAAGTAATAAATTAGCAATAGTATAAATTTGGAATGCTCAGGTTCAGCTTTGTAACTTAAGTCACTCCAGGTAGGTAATATTTCCTAAAAATCTAGTTATACTTGTCTTCACTTTTTAGTTCTCCTGGTGGCATATTTAGGAGTAACTGCTTAATATAGTTTTTTAAAATTTTTTTTTAGTTGTAGATGGACACAATGTCTTTTTATTTTATTGCTTTGTATGTGGTGCTGAGGATCGAATTTAAGTACGTCTTTTATTGTCCACTAGTCTCTTTATTACAGACTTTTCATGTCTATGTATTTTCCCATAGGATCACCTATAGAATTCTGTATAGAATGGGCACACACACAATACCTGCTCAATAAATGTTTGGAAAATTAAATTGAATGAACATTGACTGCTCTAAAATTGCCCTTGCTCCCTAGGTAGCAGATTTTCACCAATTAGCTACAGTTCTTCAATCCAATTGTGTAACAAACACAGCTAATATTTGGGGTGCTTAGTTGATCACACAATTCTATACTCGTTGGCATTTCTATTTATTTATTTTTTACTGTGTTTCTACCAGATGTAAGGTGCAGAAAATATACAAAAATAAGCAAAGTAGACTGATTCCTTGGTCACAGGGAGCACATGATAGGAGTGATTGCACATATAAATGTGACTGGTGACTGGTAGGTTTGGCCAAATGGTTACTTTCAGGTCATCAGAGAATAATTTGTTATCTAAATATTTAGAAGCTTAGTGTGCTGAGTCATAGTTGTACAAAAGAAATACTGTCATTATCAGTGTGGAATGGCACCTATGGAATTTCCTATCCCCCAACTTCTTTTTTAAAATTTGTCTATGTAAAAGTACTTGATTTCACTTATTCATACTTCAAGAAAGCAATTATCAAGCAACTTACGTTTTGGTTGTGATTCTGGTTTTTTTTTTTTTTCTTAATGGATTCTTCCAGTAAATCTTTTTTAAAGAAATCTTTTTTTTTGCTTTTTTTTTTTTAGTATACATGACAGTAGAATCCATTTTGACATAATAATAAAAACATGGACTGTATCTTGTTCTAATTCAGTACCTAGCATCTCTCCTTCCTCTCCTATCCTCCCACTCCCTGTTCCCTTTTCTCTTCTGATCTTGCTGCCATTTACCCATAGTTATTTTTTAAATTAGTTTCTTATGAGTGTACACAATGGAGAGATTCATTGTGGTATGTTCATATATGTACATAGAAAAGTTATATCAGATTCTTTCTGCTATTTCTTTTACCCATCCCTTCACCCTTCCCTTCATTCTGAACTCCTATTCCTTAGTTTTTAACTCCCACCCCTTATTGTGCATTAGCTTCCACATATCAGAGAAAACATTTGACCTTTGTTTTTTGGGGATTGGTTTATTTCATTTAGCATGATAGTCTTCAGATGCATCAACTTACCAGCAAATGCCATAAAGTCATTCTTCTTTATGGTTGAGTAATACTCCTCCATTGTGTATATATATCACATTTTATTTACCCATTCAAACATTGAAGGGCACCTAGTTTGGCTTCAAAACTTGACTATTGCAAATTGAGCTGCTATAAACATTGATGTGGCTATGTCACTATAGTATGTTGATTTTCATTCCTTCAGATATATCCCAGAGAGTGGAATACCTGGATCAAATGGTAGTTCCATTCCAATCTGAGGAATCTCCATATTGCTTTCCAGAATGGTTGATCAATTTGTAGTCCCACCAGCAATGTATGTTTTTTTTTTTCCCTACATCCTCGCCAACACTTAATGTTACTTTCATTCTTCATAATTTCCATTCTGACTGGAGTTAGATGGAATTTCAGTGTAGTTTTAATTTGCATTTTTCTAATTGCTAGAAATGTTGAACATTTTTTCATATATTTGTTGACCATTTGTATTTCTTCTTCTGTGAAGTGCCTGTTTAGTTTATTTTCTTATTTATTGATTAGATTATTTGGTTTTTGATGTTAGGTTTTTTTCAATTCTTATATCCTAGATATTATATCGTAGATATAATATCCTAGATATTAATGTCCTATCTGAGGAGCAGGTGGCAAAGATTTTCTCACATTTATAGCCTCTATTTCTACATTTTAAATTGTTTCCTTTGCTGTGAAGAAGCTTTTAAGTTTGATACCATCCCATTTGTTTTTTTTATTTTATTTCTTTTGCTTTAGGCAGTCATGTTGAGAAAGTTAGTTTCTAAGCCAACATAATGGAGAGTTGGGAAAACATTTACTTCTAGTAGGCTTAGAAGTAAAAGACCTAAGCATTAGGGTCTCTGGTCTAATGCCAAAGTCTTTGATCCACTTTGAGTTGAATTTTGTGCAAAGAGATAGGGGTTTGATTTCATTCTACTACATATGGATTTTCAGTTTTCCCAGCACCATTGTTGAAAAGGCTATCTTTTCTCAAATGTATGTTTATAGCACTTTTTTTCTAGTATGAAATAACTGTATTTATGTGGGTTTGTCTCTGAGTCTTCTATTCTGTACCATTGGCCTTCATGGCTGTTTTGGTGCCAACACCATGCTGGTTTTGTTACTATAGCTTTTTAGTATAATTTAAGGTCAAGTATTGTGATGCTTCCTGATTTACTTTTCTCACTAAGCATTGCTTTGGCTATACTTGGCCTCTTATTTTTCTATTTGAATTTCATGTGTGCTTTTTCTATTTCTATGAAGAACATCATTGGAATTTTGATGGGAATTGTATAGAATCTGTATAGCGCTTTTGGTAATATGGCTATTTGACAGTATTAACTCTGCTTATCCAAGAACATGGAACATGAGAGATTTCCAATCCTCTAAGGTCTTCTCTAATTTCTTTGTTTAGTGTTCTGTTCTATAGTGGTTTTTTTGTTTTAATTGTACCAGGGATTGAACTCAGGGGTACTTGACGACTGAGCCACATCCCCAGACCTATTTTGTGTTATATTTAGAGACAGGGTCTCACTGAGTTGCTTAGTGCCTCGCCATTGCTGAGGCTGGCTTTGAACTCATGATTCTCCTGTCTCAGCCTCCCAAAGTGTTGGGATTACAGGCGTGTGCCCCCGTGCCTGGCTGCATTCTATAGTTTTCATTGTAGAGATCCTTAATCTCTTTTGTTAGATTGATTTCTACGTGTTTTTTTGAGGATATTGTGAATGGGATGGGTTTTGTGATTTCTTTTTCAGCAAATTCATCATTGGAATATAGGAATTAATCGATGAGTGTTGATTGTGTATCTTGCTGCTTTGCTGAATTCATTTATGAGGTCTAGAAATCTTCCAGTGGAGTTTTTGGGTCTTCTAAATATAGGTTCATATCATTGGGAAACAGAGATAATTTGAGCTCCTCTTTTTATATTTATAACCCTTTAATTCCTTCTCTTGCCTAATTGCTCTGGCTAAAGTTTAATGACTATATTGAATAGAAGTGGCTGTGGTTCTAAGCACTGGGTGTCCAAAAAAATAGAAAGAAAAAGAAAAAGCTAGCAAAAAAGGAAAATATGAGAGACATTTGAAATGAAAAGCTTGGGAAGTATAGTGTACCCACATACAATAAAATAACTATGAAACTCATAAAAATAAGAACTTTTTATCTTTTGTGATATGGTTTATTTATTTATTTAAGATAAATAAGAAAATAAAGTATTAACCAGGGTTCAACTTCACATGTGTTTTCTTCTTACATATATGAAGGTCCTCCTAAACTTATAAATTCTGAGTTAATGTAAAAATTATTTCAGAATATATCTGATAGCATAAAGGGTAGAACATGGTTTCGCCAAAAGCCCATTGTGTCTATTCCAACAGGAATCTCGACGTTTTTCAACTGAATACAATAGTAAATTTAGTAAATTGAATAAAATTATCTATTAAGTTTCTCATCTGGGTTTATTAGTTTATTTGAATGGTTTATTTATTTTACCCAGCATTAATATTTCCACTGTTTACATTTATAGGTACAAAGACTGTTATGTTTCCTATGTTTTATTTATCAATGGAAATAAATAAAATATCATTAGGTCAAAGGTATATAATATGCAAAGTTATTATTTCTTTAAACGTTTATTTTTCATGTCAGAGAATGTATAGAAATGATTAGTTTGCAATCTCTACTTTTTAACTTTTGTAGTCCTAGTGATTTTTCTTCTCTTAAACAGACTTGCATTTATATTGTCCTTTCCTTTTCATGACATTTACAAAATAAAGGGAATTGCTCTCTTATTATTAGGTGAAATAATTTATTTGCAGTGACCTGATATCCTTTTCATCTCTTGTTGTAGTATAGCATATAATAATCACCACGGCTAGATTTTTTTTTCATCCTATGGTTGAACCCTCCTAATTTGTCAAATCTGTTATTTGAACAAGTTGAATTGCCAGCTTTTATCTCAATTTCTTGACTGCTGCTTAAGAGGATTAGAGGCCTTGGTCAGCTTCACCAGGGTGGCTAAGAGTAACAGGCGCCATTGCAGCTCAGATCCAAAAATCAATGATGTGCAGCTCATTGAATCTGATTAACGAGCCTCAATTGCCCTGTGGAAAAAGCCTAATGCTGGTCTTTTCTAGATGCACAAACCAAGTTAGACAGGAGCCAGCAGCTACTTATTCCTTCTAAATCCAAATATTAGGGAGGAAATAGAAAAGGAGAGGAACACAATTATGAAGAAAATAGGAAAAGATGCTCTTTGTGTACAAAGGGCTCTGATTCATCATTTTACTGAGGGTTTGAAATCTCTGATGTGGTCATTTTTTAATTTTAAAAAGCACTCAAAATTCCCAATTGTCATCACTTTGGATTGTTCTCTCTAATTTTAGAAAGTAAATTTACCAAATGCAAACCACCAACAGAATATATATATATATATATATATATATATATATATATATATATATATATATATATTTCCAGCTTTCTGTTGGAAATATATATATCTTCTTATAGGGAAGTCAAAAGGGAAAAATAAGTATATGGTCCTTATCAGTCTTTATTCTCTTGTGAAATTGATACAGTTACTCAGAACAAGATGTTCTTTCCTCTGTTTGTCTTCTAAATGGGTGAAGTATACCAATAATCACCATTCTCATATATTTTAGAGGTAAGGGAAAATAAATATTTCAATCCATTTTGAAGTGTTTGTACTTAGAAAAGATAGTCATCTATTCAGTGTAAAGGTAAATATTTTTTCCCTCAAAAATATTATTATTAAAAAAATGGGTCTAAGTAACTGGATATAATGCTACATAGTTTGGTCATAAGTTATACAACAGCTGGACATGATGGAGTAGGCCTGTAATCCCAGTAACTTGGGTCACTGGGGCAGGAGGGTCACAGGTTCAAAGCCAGCCTTGGTAACTTAGCAAGGTCCTAAGCAACTTAGAGAGACCCTTTTGCAAAATAAAAAAAAATAAAAATATAAAAAGGCCTGGGGATGTGGCTCAGTGGTTAAGTGCCCCTATGTTCAGACCCTGGTACCAAAAATAAAAATAAATAAATAATGAATGAATGAATAAATAAATAAATAAATAAAATGAAGGCTGTATATCACAAGTTGCCATAATCACTCAGGAAGATGATGAGCCCTTTAACAAAAGTGATTCCTTTCAATTGTTGGGTAATATTTTCTGGGAAGAAGAGAGTCCCTAGAGAACAATAGCATTTTTTATGATAGAATCAGAGTGTTCAAGGAATTTTCAAATCGTCTTTTGCAATGGCTTTACTTAGCTTTCTCATGGCAATAACCAAAAGACCTGGCAATAACAACTTAGAGGAGGAAAAGTTCTTTTTGGTCTCACAGTTTCAGAAGTTTCAGTCTATGTTTGGCCACCTTCATAGCCCTGAGCCTGAGGTGAAGAAGAACATCATGGCAAAAGGGTATGGTGGAGGAAAGCTGCTCAGTTCAGGACATCCAGAAAGCAGAGAAAGCTCCACTCACCACAGAAACATGTAAACCCCAAAGGCACACCCCTAGTGACCTACTCCAGCCATAGCCTACCTGCCTAAATTATCACCCAGTTAATCTATGTCAGTAGATTGATCCACGGGTTAGTTTCCAGCTCTCAACCTCATCATTTCACCTCTGAACATTCTTGCATTGTCTAACACATGAACTTTCAAGGGGCACCTCATGTCCCACACCAAGACAACAACCCTCTAATTACAAACAGAAAACCCTAGCACTAAGAAACCTGACGCAGATCACAAAATAATTGAAGTTCTTAAAATTAAGAGTGAGGAGCTTGACATGGAAGGTTTTAAGAGTCTTTAAAGAACATAAAATTTAAATCACAGACATTTTTATGTGATTGAAATATTTTGATCATATTTTTAACCATTCTAATCTAGCAATTGTTATTCATTTTTAAAAAATAAGCACTTTGGGGGGAGGGTGTTGAAGCATCCTAAATAAGATTTTGAGCACATGGTAACTAAGGAAAATGGACTGAATAAACAGAGCTTAACTTCTAGTAATGCTACTTAATTTTATCTTTCTCTCTATAAAGTACATTTTAATATATAAGATCATTCATGTGATATTTAAGTAGATAACCTTAAGCTGTTCTGTCACTGAAAAACAAAGATGCAACTTAAGCTCTATTGAAGGAGATGGTCCTTAGGTTATAACAGGATATAGCACTATGTCAAAGAGCTTTGATAGAAATGAAATATTCTGAAACTTCAATTATTTGCCTTTTGTTACCATGAAGGCTTTCTGTAGCATAATAACTCAGGAGAAAGTCAAATTTGGAATAAATCAACATTCTCATTAAAACAAAAATCATCTGGTGTTACTGAGAACCATAAAATAGCTATAGAAATCTGAAGCTTCAAGGAAAGAAATTTTTATTGTAATAAAGGAATCAGCAACATTGTTTATAAGCATCATTTCCATGGCAAAAGATTAGTTCATTCAATAAGAATCTTGTAACATGGTGCTGGCACGGGTGCAATAAACTTTATGGAATGGCTCACAGGATTAGGCTAATTAAAGATAATCTAATTTGGACAATTTTATCTTCTGGAAAAGAAATGTGATGTCATCCTCTGGGAAGAGACAATGTTTTGTCTCTGGGGATGTGCAAAAAAAAAAAAAAAAAAAAAACCCTCACAAGATATGTGCAATAAGAAGAATTAGGGTTGATCCAAAGACAGTCTTAGATCTACCCATTGCCTCTCAAAAGATCCACCACATAGACTGTTAAGCCCCATAATTATCTCCCCTATTTGTGACAAGCGTGAGCTAATCAGTCTCTGAGGGAGTTTTCCAGCAGATACTGAGAAGAGAGTGTGAGCTTCACAGTGCTCATCAAGCTATTTTGTACTCAGAATCGCAAAGAGCTGACCAAAGTTCATTATCCTCATCTAGACCAGAATTAATTCAAATTAAGAAAAATAGACGTTTTTAAAACGCCAAGTGCTTATGATTTAGAACAAAGAGTCTTTGCTATTTTTATAACAGCAACATAGGTTCTAGCTGCCTATAATCCCATATTAAAAGATTAGAAAAAACATCTGAAGAAATCAGAGAGTGTCTAATTGAGGTTCTTGCCTTTAATCCTGCGAGCAGACTCCCTCTTGGACATCAAGATCTGTCAGGGCTGAGTCAGGGGAATTCTGTAAGGAGAAAGCAAACACGAGCAACATAACATATTCTTTCCTACTTAAGAAATAAAAAGGGAAAAACACAGTTGGCAATATCAAAACATAAGCCACCACAAAATTAGGGGAAACCCCCAAAGTGGATTTGTAAATAAAAAGCAAGTAAAGTAAAGAAATAGCTTGTTGTTGCTCTTTTATAATGTTTAAACCATTCTGCAATATAGAATATAGAAAGAAACAAAAGAAATTCATATGAAAGAGTAAATAAGAGTCATAATAAAAATACAATCCAGACTAGCAAGGAATTAAGTGCTTATGTAATGAACACGTTACCCATGTATTGGTTCTTAAAGTAGTTATTATATGTTTATCTTTTTGTAATTCAATTTATTCACCTTGCCAAAGAATTATATGTTAATGAGTGGTTTCATATCAACACCAAAGAATGCCATTGTTAAATTTTTTTTTAGCGCTAATATATTATTGTGCTCAATACAACTTACAGGCTTCACTTGTTGCAAGTAGTAATTCATACTTATTTACTAAAGAAAAATCGAGTTACATTTAGTTCAGGAGCAGTAAGTTAAATTAGCACAAGAGAGGATGAAGGAGTTTGTTCTGTCTTCAGGAATACAAACTATTTTACAACATAATAAAAAAGAAAACAGTAGTCAAGAAGAAAAAAGGAAAGAAAACCGTACACTAAAAATCAAGACATACTTTAAAATAATGTTTTGATCACAAGATAGGATCTTTGTTTCCAAGCAATTGCTAATTGCTTAGAAATTGATATAAAAATGTAAATTATGCATAGATTTTATCTAATAAAATATATATATTTATAAGTGTATGCGCCTGGTAAACATATTTCTCTTCAGTGTATTATGCATTAATACTTTAAAAGGGTTAATTTGCTGCATATTAGGGAAGTTTTATTTTATTTCCATTATAAACAAACTCACACGTAGAATGATCATTTAAAAATATTTTAACAGTCAATTTAATATTTTATTACCAATCTTTTAGTAAAAGATACCTCTTTTGTAGTAAACTGGGTTTTGAGCGATGTCAAAAGTCATCAGGAATCATTTCATAATGCAGGAAAACTTGAGACTGAGCATAAATATGGAAAATTAAATCAATCTAATGCATTTTTCTTTATAATTGCAAATAGAAAACAGCTTATGGAATATATCTTTTGATCTGCACATAGTATCTCACAAGAGATCCCTCACCTTCTCAGGAAATACTATACCATTATGTGCATACATTATTGACATTTAAGCCGTACCTACACAGATTTGTGTGAGTGGTCCAAATAATAAACGTCAAAACATAAAATTTTTCAAAAGTAATTTTGAGTTATTTTAATGAATCACTTTTTATCTTGATAAAATACATGATCATTTTTAAAATCCAATTTTGTTCTGATTTTTAAAATATGACCTGTTTTGTCTTTGTTTATTCTCCAAAGTTTAGGAAATTATATAAATTAATGATAACATATGTACGATATATAAATTTAGTCAATGTAAGGAAAAGATTAAGAAACTCAGTTACTAACATTATCATTATCTATAGGCACCCGACTTTGAGGTAGCATACCAGAAGTTTTTGCATCTAAATGTAACTTAGTGACTATGTTCAGTGAGAAGTTTATATCAAAAGAGCAGAAAGCAAAATAACTTGGGAGGGGTCAGATATAGCTCTAAATTCTCTAATCTGCACATAAAATTTGAAGTTGTCATCCCAAGACTTTATGAAATTGGCCACTTCAAGAGAGAGTGAGTATATTTGAACTCCTTAATCACCAAATATCAGATGAAATATTAGCTGAAACTAACCCAGTTTATTTGAGTTAAAATAACATGCTCTTTCAGGAATCTAATTTGTCTGCCTTCTAAGATTGGATCTAACAAAGGACATTATGAGTCATTTACATTTTTTATAAGATATCAAATTATTTTTATGCTTTTGTGTTGGAAGATGGGAGTTAAGTATTTAACTAGCAATTGCAATATACTAATTAAACTAGTGTAATAATTATTATAATTTAAGTTCTGCACTACAAGTCATGAAGACAAATGAACAATCAAAAACTACTTGAAATTCATAAACAATTTTTAAAAAATTAAAAGAACACGCGTTGTGTTAGGACATCATGGGTATTGCTCTGGGCTGACGACTGGCCATGGCTGAGGCTCATCTGGGGTAGGCTCCATTTGGAGTAGAATAACCAAACGGTGTGGTAGGAGTCCAAAACTCCACCTGGCTTGGATAGAGGCAAGAAAGTCTATCCAATGTGCACTCAACCTTGTCTATATAATTCAGTCCCACAGGAAGTTTTTAAAAATCCAAATGCCTAAATAGAAACCCAATCCAAAATAAATAAATAAAATTCCAAAAGCATCCAGGCATTAATGATCATTTTAAAGCTCTCTAGGTGACTCCAATGTGCAGCCAAGGTTGAGATCTATTGATCTATACCAACTCTTCTCTCTTCCTGGCAACCAAGAAGACAACCTTAAATGGTTTCTTGGAATTAGAAATTTCTAATGAACTAGAGGTCAGGGTGATTCAATGGTTCTCACACATTTTGTTCTCAAGTCCTTCTTGTTAGTATCAGAGAGGATGCTGAAGAGCTTTTCTTGATGTGGGTTATATCTATCCCATTTCATCTATTTGATATTAAAACTGAAAAATGTAAATATATTCATTCATTTGAAAATAAAAGAAATGAACTCATGATGTATTAACACAAATAACCTTTACTAAAATTTATATTTTAGAAGATAAAAAGATCAGTGGTAATGTTTTAAAGTTTTGTGAATCCCCTTGATGTCTGGTTCAGTGGAAGGTGGCTCAGTTTTCACACCTGCTTCTGTACCCAGTCTTTCACAAGAACACGTCTACAGAACTTCTCCCATGTGCTTATGAGAGAATGAAGGTGAAGAATGCAAATTACATCTTAGTATTATTATTAAAATAATGTTGACTTCATGTCCCACTCTTGATGGACCCCAAGAGGTCATTAGACTACTCCTTGAGAACTGCTGTCATGAACAAAGAGGCTTCCACAGTGCAGGTGAGCACAAAATAGCAAATCTGTTGTCCCCAAAAGACAAGGATGAAGGAGCACTGGATATCCAGAAGGGACACTGTTTATTACCATTTGCTGGGAGACTTGTCAGGCTGTGACCGGGCAGGTGTTATTTTAAAGAGTGACTTAATTTAAACAGAAAATTCCACTGTTTCAATCTTCAATCAACCAATAACTACCTGAAAAATATGATTCTCTCATTGACTGATTTTGCATACCTAAAAGATCCAATTCTTGCACCCCCAAACTGTGCAATTTAGTTGATGAGACTAAGCAGACTTCAACAAAAACTTACAGAGAAGCGTTTTGTGAGGTCAACACTTACATGCAAAGACACACATAGGTAGATATGTGTATATATAGATAAGCTCTACATTTGTGTAAATGCTCTCACTTTGCCATAATTTTCACTTAAGTTGTCATCATCTTAGGGAGATAATTTGCTTTTTAAAATGACAGGAGGAAAGGAAAAGACACCTTTGTGCTACCTGGTTCTGCTGATTTGTGAATATGGTTCAGATATAAGTAAATAGTTCATATTTATTACTAAGAACTTTCAGTTATTGTTTGTGATAGTTTCAATGTGTCCCAAAAGTTCATGTGTGGGGAACTTGGTCTCCAAGGCAGCAATATTGGGAGGTAGGGCCTAATGCTTGTTTCTTGGGGTCACTGTCATTAAGAACAGATTAATGCCATTACTGAAGGTGCAGCTGGATCCTATAAAAAGGAGTTTGGCTCCTCTTCCTCTCTTTTTCCCCCTTTGCCTTCTGCCTGTATAAGAAGTTTCTGTCCAGATGCCAGCCCCTTTACCTTGTCCCTCTCAGCCTCCAGAACCATGAGTCAGTAAATTTTGATTCATTATAAATTACCCATCTGTGGTATTTTGTTATAGCAGCACAAAACAGACTCAGGACTTGTTGCTGCTAATGCAGTTTTTATCCACCACCCCATTTTTTTAAAAGGCAAATCATCTTCAAACTGAAATAATATTCTATGAGATTTATTTTCTGTGACCTTAAAAAGGGTGTCTGCTTGTTGGTTCATGTTTTCTTTATCCTTGTTATCTCATCTGCACATTCCATATGCTCTATTGTGTATGCAACTGGAATGCATGCATAGGCAGTCTCACTCTACCCATTTTGGACCACTGTTCACACTTACTATGGTTATTTTAAATTCTAATTCTATTCTTCAAGATTTCAGTTATTTCTTTCATTTGATGTCATCAGCAGACTTAACAAGCATCCTTGATATTCCATCATCCTGATGGTTGGGAAAATGTTAAATAGCACTGAACTGGGAACTGAACCTTGTGGAACACCTCTCGTTATATTTTTCCCTTAATTCATTCCCCAAATGATACTTATAATCTGCATCTTTAGATGTGTGCCTAGTAAGATTGGCCAGTAGTTCTTTGGTACATAATATATTTATATTTCTAATAATTAAGAAATATTCTAATTGGAAATGTATATAGAACTGCTTTAGAACTGAATATTCTTCATAAAGGAGAGACTTATGCATATGTATAAATGGGCTAAAATTGGCCCTAATAAGTGTAATCCGGAATCATGAAGCAAGGAAAAATCCATACTGTATTGCTATGTCCATTACTTGCTTCAGCCTTGATTAAACTACCCATATGACCCATGGGAAATTAGAAAGAAAAATAGCATTTTATAAATCATTAAACTAAAGATTCTACTGTAGCTATCCTATTGGTAAATTATATCTAAGTAACTATCTTTACTTTGCTTTCTAATCGGAACAGCATATCTAGCAAAGACTGTCTTTTTCTTCTCCCTCTACCCCACCACTAACATCATCACACCCAAATAACATGGTACACAGACATGCATAGAACTGCATAATATAGGGTAGTAATGGAGTTTTGCTGACTATTTTGGATTTTGTGTTTATATTACCATATATATGTGTAGATATATTTTAAATATATATTCATTTTAGATTATTTCCTTGATTAATGAAACACTATTAAGATTCTGTGATATTCATAAATTAATTCCACTTCATAGATAGAACAAGGGGGTAATAAAGCCACCCGAAATTTTTTAAAAACTTTACCAGGGAGCAAAACTGAAGATAATTTGATAATTTCATGAGAATAAAAGTATCATCAATAAAGATTTATTAGATGTCCAGTATGTAGTCAATAAGATACTAGATGATTCTAAATATCATAAAATAACTAACTTCCAAAAACTGTTTAAGGGCTAATTGCTTCATTATGAAGATAAGAATAAAATGGGTGATGTTGACAAAACAACCGAGGCAACTTAACTGCTGGAATGTCTTGTGTGGAATGTGTCTTGGAGGATTTCAGAGAAAATTGATCATATTGGTTTGATAGAAAAAAAGTCTTTGTGTAAGAAGCATCACCTGAATAAGAGCTTGAAGAATGAGCAATATGGGGAGATGGGGAATAAGGTTAAGAGCATTCTACGTGGTAGAAAAGAGTGTCTAAAGGCAGGAGGCATCAAAGAAATACGAAAAAATATAAACCATAGATGCATAAAACAACAGACCCCTACACACACTCCAGTCATGCATGTCTTCTACAAATGTTACTGAGACTCTTATATTCCAGAATGCTGAAGATAGTAGATTTTAAAGACAAGTGCTGGAAGCATAAATCAGAATTAAGGTGTATCTATTCTCTATTCTGCATAACAAATGACCCCAAAATTTAGTAGTGTAAGACAACAAGCAGTTACTATCTTGCTGTTTCATTGATACTCAGGCACAGCTTCACTGAGTGATTTGACTCGGGATTCTCAGAAGCTTTCTGTTTTAGTTAGCTTTTTCATTGCTGTGGCCAAAATTCTCAACAAGAACAACTTCAAGGAGGAAAAGTTCATCTGGGGCTCATGGTTGCAGAGCTCTCAGTCCGTAGACAGCTGACTCCATTGCTCTGGACCCACGGTGAGGCAGCATGTCATGGGGAAGGCTTCGGCAGTGGAAAGCCGCTTCCCTCATGGTGGGGTCAGAAAGCAGTAAGAGACAGAAGGGGCCACAGAGAAGATGTACCCTTTCAAGACATACCCCCAATTACCCACCTTCTCTAGCCACAATCCACCTGCCAACCATCCACCCAGTCAATTCATTCAAATTAGAAAGGACTGATTAGGTTACAGCTCTCATTCTCGAATCATTTCACCTCTGAAAATTCCTGCATTGACAGGAAATTTTGGGGAAAACCTTTTATCCAAACCATAATGGCTACTCTGCAGTTATTGAGCAGGGCTGTTGTCATTTCAAGGCTCCATTGGACTAGGATTTGCTTTGGCTCTGTTGATCATTGGCTGCTGGCAGGCCTTAGAAGAATTTGTCCAGGCTCACACATAAGGGTCTCCCCACAGGACTGCCTCAGGGGAGGCAGCTGGCTTCCCCTAGAAAGAAGACAGAAGGAGTCCAATCTTTTTATTACCTGAGAGAAGAAGTTATTTCACATCATTTCTACCATATTCTGATCATTAGAAGTGAGTCACTAATTCCATCCCACACTTAAAGAAATAAGACTGCCAAATCCAGGAGGCAGGGATTAATGCAGGCCATCTAAGACAGAGACTGCTTACCTCAGAGGATGTGGTGGATATAACATGGGGGAGAGAAGAAATCTACCCTCTTTTGGGACCTCATGCTCCTGAAGGTAGAAGTCAGATAGTCTTGAAGTCTTTGAGAACTATTCCTTATTTTTAAATATAGCCTACAACACAATGAGGAAGTTGAGAACTAAGAAGGAGTAAAATTTAGGATGACTTATGAAATGCAGTTTATCCCCTTTTCTTCATATCATTGTGTTTCTCCATCATTATTGTTAAGTCAGGATATAAATTAGATACTGTTGCCTTCATCATTTTTTCCTGAACAAATGGAAGCATTGCTTGTCAATCATGGTCCTTTCTTGCCGAGTCCATATGCAACTTCAGAATCTTTCCTGGTACTGGTTTCCAGAAAAATACAATTACCTGATCACTGATGAAAGATGACTTTCCATCCCAGTGATAGCCTCTGGAAGAGAATTGCTAGAGTTTTCATGAATGTGTGGACATTTAACTTATGAAAAAAATTTCTCCACAGAGCAATGGAGGAAAGAAGCCTTATTAAGAAATGGTGTTGGGCCAATAGAATATATGGAAAAAGAAAAAAAAAAAACTTGGATGCTGCCTCACACCATATACAAAAATCAGTTTCATGAAAGGGATACTGATAAAGCAAAATATTCACAAAATATTTATGAACTTTATAAAAATCATCAATTTTTATTTATTATGAAAAGGTGAGTAAAATACGTGCACACATAAAAATGTTAAATAGTTTATTTCTAAAATATGCAAATAATATACACTTGCAGATCAATCGGGAAAAAAGAGACAACTCAATAAACAGAACTAAAAAAACAAACAGGAATCTCACAAAAGAGCATATCTCAGTGGACTGACTGTAAACCTATTAAAAATGCTTGCACCCTTTCACATCCATTGGAGCACCTCAAAGGACTGACCCTCTAGTGCTGGTAAAGATGTGAGGTCAACTCTCCATATGATATGAATGTTGGTACAATCATTTTGGAAAGTTGGTGAATCTAAGGAAGTAGCCACATAGTCTATAACTTGGGAATTTCATTTCTAGATACATAGAGTGGATTAGATAAATGGCAACATGTTAATGAAAGACTAAACAATAATAGAAATGGAAAGGGGAAACTGAAGTTGCATGCAACAATTTTGTTTAATCTTATAAAGATGAAGCTGAGCAAATGAAGCCAGATGTGGAAAAATTGTACATAGCTAATTCCATTTACATTAAATTAATATGTGCAAAAGTAATCTATGGTGTTAAAGGTCAGGATAGTGATTGATGTTGGAGATAAAAGATAAAATAGATGTTGGTAGAGGAGTATGAAGGAAACAAGGAAGAATTTCAGGGTGCTGGCAGTGTTTCTTGACCTGGGTGGCAGTCATTTGAGTATGTTCATTTTGTGATAACATATTGAACAGGACTTTTGTCTTTCTTTGAATGGAAGCTATCTTGACTAAAAACATTTTCTTAAAAGAAATTTAGCTTTATTTCCACTGAATTGGAGGATACTAAAAAATTATTTTATGCTACTTGGGAAAATAATTCTGTACTCTTATCGCTCATCAAGGCAGTATGACTATGGGTTGCATAGTAAAAAAGAAACTAAAAGAATAGGGTTTATAGAGTTAAGGGTTAAAGTTTTCTTGAATCAAAAGCATATGATATGTTTGGAGCCAGACATCTCTTGGTAGCTTCTTATTTCATTCAGAGGAGGAAGAGTCTTGTAATGTCTCCCAATTAGAATTCTCATGAAGTTAGTTAAATTTAAGCTATATTTTATTTTACACATATTCAAAATTTTTCCTTCCTGATTTCT